>VDFB02276350.1:0-123255 GCA_007258455.2 Sequoia sempervirens | reverse complement strand
TAATCTGTAATTAGAAGATAAATGAGGATTAGAAGCCAACTTGCAAAAGTTGGAGGATGTGACACATCTTAATCAAGGATTAAGCATGTGCACATCCTTAATGAAGAGATTAGGAAATGGATTAGGATTAGATGAAAATGACATGTGAGGAATTAAATAAATGTAATATTTATTTAATTTATTTGATGAAAAGAGAATTAAGGAGGGTAAGGTATTTAATTATTAATTAAATACCTTAAGGATTTAACAGAATTAAAGATATTAATTAAATAATAGTAATATTACTTAATTAACTCGGATAAGAGGATGTTTAGACGAAAAATGATAAATTTGGATAAATTAAGTGTCCAAATTTGGATGTCTACAATCACAATTGTTGTTCGGTGGTTTAAAACCATACACCAACAAGACTGATATTGACTTCTATGAGTGCAAATTCATTTTATAGAAAGTTTTGTTTTATTAACATTAACCTGAAAACCATGAGGGAAGCCAACAAATAAAGAGGCTATTTGGGCTTTGGTATATTCTCAGAGATCTTCACATTAACATAGGACAATCCACACACATAATATTCTCATGTCCTCTCACCACTAATGAAAGGCATTATGTTGCGAGGGAGAGGGTTTCTATGTTTTTAATTATTTCTTTCATTGTGTTTGACATCTCAGATAATCGAGGGACTCTCGTATAAACTTCAGAAATGCCCCTTAATTGTTGCAATTTTTCAGAAATTAATTCTTGAATTGATGGCTGTGGAGGTGGTGGAGCAGCCATAATGCCTGATTAAAATTAAAAACAAATTAATCTAATTAAAATTAGACAATATAAATGAAAATATTATAAAAATACCCTAGTTTTTTAAAAAAATCCAACAAAAACCCTAGTTTTAACAAAAATCTATAAAATTCTCTAATTTTTAATCCAAATACATAAAAAACACTATTTTTAAATCAAAATCCATTACAAACATTCAATTTTCATCAAAATCCATACTAAATTAAATTTTTTCATAAAAAATCTATCAAAAACCCTATTTTGAAAAAAATCAACTAAAATTACACAAATCTAATTGAAAATTTGATTAGAGCAAAGAAAAATCAATAATCTAACCTTTTGAAAATGGATTTGCACCAAATCGGATATCTGATTTGCGAAATAAACTTTTCACTGTGCGCCCGCCGCGGTTAATCAGTTGTTTCAAATGAGTTTTAATCAGGCCGATATTGGATATATATGTTTTCACAAATCAGATATCCAATTTGGAAATCTAGGTTTGGGTTTTGTTTCGGTAGTGTGTACTGACACCCAAGCCACATAAAGTCAACTCGGCATTTACGGGTTTTTGAATTGATGAAACACGTTATTTTTTCTCCATTGCCACTTTTTGGCATACCATGATCCTGCACATGCCCATGCACACTATCAAATGGGAATGATGTTGCTTGGAAAAGGCCTCTGGGGGTTTAGGTCTAAAGGACCTAAGAAAACATGGTATTGCTCTTACAACAAAGTGGGCCATTAGGGACCTAGATGGGAATGAACCTTGGAAGGTTATAATTAGGAATAACATTTAACAAGTCCCCAAAATGGCAAAGTCTTGGAAGGCATTGCCTTTCAGTGATCTCTTGATCACCAAGTATCCATTTGTATTTGCAGGATCACTAGTCTTCAAAAGTATTTGGAAGGCTTGGAAAACTATTAAATGTAAGTTCTATAGCCCTCTCCTAACTGATTCAAACAACAACACGATCTACCCAAGTAGGTCCATCTGGTAGAATTTAGAGCATAATGGTAAGCCCTTAGCCTTGTTATAGGGTTGCTCAACAAAAAATTGGAACCAAATGGGAATTAGAACTTTCTACAAAATTATAAGGGGTGGATCAATGGGTTTTTGGGACTAGTTGAGAAAGGACTATGGAAAACTATCCTCCAATTTTAGAACCTACTCTATGTCGGATGATCCCACAAAGCTGGTTTACAATTTCTGGAAGATTCTAATTTTTACCGAAATCACATATTTTTAGAAAATATAATGATTTAAGCCTTTAAAATTTCTATTTAAAACATTCCAATTGAAGAGGGTTTGATCAAAACCCCCTTGGATAGAACTCCACTAGTTTTAAACAATACCTATAATGGAGTCTCCTTTACACCTATCAAAATGCTGATAAAAAACCACTTTTGATTTACCTTTTGGGGGATCAAATGAATTCATTTAAAATTTATTTTTGTAAGCATGTATTCCTTATTATAAGCTTCCCCAAAAGTATAATTTTAAATAAATTTAATTTTATTATTATATTTTTTATTTTATTTAGTGAATGTAGGTTTTTCACTGAAAATCAAGCTCTCTGTTATGCAAGGGAAAAATAGAAGATTATAATTTTTTTTTTAAAAATATGAGTGCACCAAATATTGAAGTCCTTGATCCAACAAAAAAAAAGAATTTCAATACATACAAAAAAAGTTGTGTTATACGGTCCACCTATGTCTGAATTGTAATTGGTTTGACTTTGAAACTTGATTAAGGAAAACTTTTCAATAAAACACTATGAAACCAATTGGAAGCACTAGATATCATAATTACAAATCTAAATTTAAAAAAAAAAGAATTTTATCCTTCATAGAAAAAAAGTTATGTGTTATACGGTGAGTGTCACTCCTTTAAAATGGTGTTTACTAAAAAAATACATTTCAAATGAGATGGAAAAAGAAGTGCAATCTAATTCCAATTTTTTTGAAAAAAATACATTTAGAATCTACAGACAAAATGTCACAAATCGCTAGTTTGCATCATCTTCAAATTCCTTGAACGGTTTAGCCGCTATAGGTGCCCAAAAGTGAAGATTTAGTTAGAAAAAATCAGTTATGTGTCCAATTTGGCCAAAAATTGTAAACCAGTATTGTGGGATCACCCTGTCAAAAGAAGCTTCTAACACTTGGTTTCCTAATCTACAAATAGAAAAGTGGAAAGGTGAACCAGTTGACATCCAATGGTCGGGTACTCTCCCTTTACAAGAAGTTAAAACAAGAATTGTTTATAAAGAAATCATTGCACCTTTCCTCCTACTAGTAACCTGAACAAGGCCTAGAGGACTAACCTTGAAGATAAAGTTTGGCAAAAATCCTTCTCTTATATGTGGTAAAATGGGATAGATGTTAAAAATAATTATTTCAAATGGCTTTTTTTACTACAAAAGGTTCCCTTTAAATTCAAAAATTCTGATGTTGATTGTGTGAAATTCATAGAGTTTCGAAAAATGTGTATCATATATTTTTTATTGTCTTTATGCTAATGAAATTTGGAGTATGATTTGGAATGATCATGATTCTTGAAGCTCAATTGGAAAGAGATTCTAATGGGATTTGACGATAAGTTGAGTAAAGAACCTCATCTTTTTTGGTTTATCTAACAATTGAAATTTTATGGGTTATTTGGAAATCAAGGAATAAGGACAAGTATAGTGGGGTTTGGAGGAATCTTACTAAGTCAAATAAAAGACTCATGCTTTTCAATGTTGCTTTGCAGGTTGTGGCAACCATGGACTTAGCAGAAAGAAAGTTTCTCAAGCTACTCAAAGATTGTACAATGCTTTCCCACCTAAAGGAAGTCATGTATGAGCATTCATGGCAGCAAGGACATCCCAACTTGGTTATATTCATGCAGGAATTGAAGACCTTCAAAGAGGAGTTCAAAGACTAGGTCAACAAGGAGAAAGGTTCCAAAGATGCCAAAGGTCCTCAATTGTCCACCATTTCCAGCCATGAGACTAAGAAAGTGTTTTCTAAAGATGAACTTGAAGCCATCAATACCTTGGTCAATTGAGGTACCTTGGAGAATTGCACCGAAAATATGAATTTTGAAAATGATTGTTAGTGTTGCCTTTGTATAACTTTTGTTCTATGTTTGATACAATATGTCTTTTGTAAATGTTTGGTATCTCTCTATCTCAGTCCAGTCTATGGAGTTGCATTGTATATCCCTATGCCACAAATTGTGAGTTTGTATATGGTCTCCTAAGAACTGTTTTAGTCAAGTTGCTATAAGGTTCTATAAGACTTAAACAGATGTAATCTGCTATAATGTGTTTACCTTATCATTAATAAAAAAATAGTGCGATTGAATGCTAGATAATGTTTCTTAGTAGATGTTAGATTTCATATGGTAAAACAACTAGGTATTTATAGGTGTTTGTCCAATTTCTTGAAAACTAGATTCCAAAAGCTGACACTTGATACTTGAATTTTGGATGTTAAAATACCACCAACAACATATTTATTTGGGCCTTGGCTAAGAAGGGGGGGCCATTTGCCCATGGCTAAAAATTTTAGGACACACTTAGTCAAGAGCAAAATAATAATTGGTTGTATTTATTTAATGCTTGTCATCTTTCAGAAAAATGGTAAAAATTAGGCCTTAGAATGCATAATTTGGAAAATTAGGAGCTTAATTAAGTCCAATAATTTAGGGGGGTCAAAATATAGAGTGAAATAGTTAAGGGTGACAATTTTCTACACTACAAGTAAAAATATTATTTAAAAATATATATACTTAAAAATTAAAAAATAATACAAATATATTAATTTTAGAGAATGAAAATACTTCAAAACTAAATAATTAAAATCACATTACAAATTAAAGAGTTTCAAGTATTTTGTAATAATGGTAAAAATGATGATTTATACTATAAGTTAGATGTCCATCCTTTGTTTCCTTAAAATAATTACAATTTAAAAAGAAATGTAAGAGCATGTAAATACTTGATTTCAATTTTTTTTAGTTTTTTAAGTATTGATTGTATCTCTTGATCACCTTAGTGAAGTCATTATTTTCATCTCGATCCTCTATATGTTCTTGCATGAGATCCCATAGATTTAATTTTCCCTATCTTAAGGCTTATGCATTAGCAATAAAAAATTAACAATTTTATCAAATTGAACCATTTATAGTTAATATAAATAGAAAGAAGATATAATATCCGTAATTAGTCCATAGGCTACACATAGTGTGCGATTTGAGCTTGAAACAAGTCCCACGCCTACAAACCACTGTTGAGTCATCAGAAAGCAAGTTTCAGCTATTATTTAATGGTAAAAGCCTTCATAATCTCACTTATCACAAAAAACCTAGATAAATATTGATTTGACAACTGGATGGGAATATTCTATTTCCATTTGCAATATTTTTTGCCAATTTGATGGTAACTTTCTTTTTTCATTTGCATTGCAGATAATGCTTAATTTCTTTAAGATAAAAACTTAGAATTGTTTAAGTTTATTTCATTGGACCTGTAGACATGCAAAATTAACATTATGCATTCGATCGGATTCAGTCAAATTAGATGTCGCATTAGGACCATTCATCAATTAATCAGGTGCACTTTCATCCATTCATCAGGTAATTTCATCTCCTAGGTTATTTATTTAAAATCAAATAAACATTATCATCAACCTTTTAATAGATCAAAAATCCATTTAAATCAAATCCTAAATCATATTCCATCATTTTCTAATTCAAATAAATCAAATATCAAAGTCTTAAAAGTCAACTCACCTAATCAGCATTAAATCAGCATAATCATCATTTATTTAATCTAACCTTGATTAAATGATAATCTCATCCCACTTGCATTCTCTAGATATCTCCACTTGCACAATAAATCAATTTTATTGATTTATTTAAAAAACCTCATTTTCCCTCAACATGACAAGTCCAACATGGCATTTATTGTTGTTTTTCTTGTCCCCCTCTCAAAATTTATTGCAAATTTGAATTCAAATTCTCCCTCTCATGGGCACTCTTCCCAAATCTTGCACAACCATTGACCTATCACCACTTGACAAGTGTCTTTTTCTCATTGGAGGATCTTTAGTCCCACATTCACCATCTTGGCCAATCTCTCATCAAGGAAATCTATAAAAGAAGGCCTTCATTCTCATTCATGGATCCACAACTTTTATGCAAAGTTACTCTCTTAATTTGAGAGCTCATCTTGCTCATCATCTCCATTTGCATTTCATCATTTTAGCTATTGATCAAAGATTGGGAAAGGGTCACTAGCACATGTGACACCAATCCACTATGGAATAGGTAATTTGTTGAGTGTTTTCATTATGCTTGTGGTTTTCTTTTATCTTTTGTTGCATTTTGGAACATTTGCAAGGTATTTCATAGGGTCATGCTTGAAGAATTTGTGATTTACTAACCTTGTATGAAGCTTAGTCTTATGCAGATTTCAAAAGTATGCACCATGAGACCATTATTTAGTGTTTATTATTAATTGTTTAATCTAACCACATGTAGCTAGAATTTGCATGCATAAACACATACTCTCCAACATATTAAAACATACATATAGTTTTCTATCAACATAATCCTTGAACCTCCTTTAGGTGCAAGTGCTAGTATATTTATTAGTAATTAAAAAATATACAATTACAATAGTTTTAGGAAAGAAAATGTTAAAAATTAAACAATTAAAACAATACTACAAAATAAAAAAAAAATCAAATGCTTTGCAATGAAAGTAAAACTATGATTTATACAAAATGTTAGATTTTCATTCTTGTTTCTTTAAAAGTAATTATAAGTTTAAAAAAAATGTGAGAGTATGTAGAGATTTGATCTCAAAAAAGTTTAGCTTTTTTAAATAGGGATTTTATTTCTTGATCTTATATAATGTTCTTCCATAAGATGTTATAGACTTTTTTATGTCATAATTATACATTAGTAATACAAATAAAAAAATTAACAATACTATTAAGTTAAGCAATTTGTAATTAGATATATTAATCATAAATATATTTATTAATCATTTTTTATACAGTGATTATGTAAACCGTGACTTATAATTGATACAAACTGTGACTACTGATTGGGTGGTTAAAGCTGAGAGTATGTAATTGTAAACCGTTTTTTATATAGTGATGAATGACAATGACAGAGGAAGATGGAAGCGGCCACTAATTAATAACTACAAGCCCCCATCAACAATTAGGAAGAGTCAGACAAAAAGCCACTATCAGTGGACAGACTTTGAAATTGGGAGAGATTTCGGCTTCTGACTAGGTATTATCAAGAATTGATGCCCAGATTCTTAAAATTGATGGAGATTACATCGGATGAATAATGTTGTTTAGTTCCTTCGCTCTAGGGGAGAGGGCCCAATAGTCGTGCGGGGTCCAATAGTCGCGCACCCAATCGTAAATATAATACCCAATAGTCGTTTATATAATGTCCAATAGTTGTGATTTGACTACCCATAATTAAACAAAATGTATGCTTTTGATCTAAAAAGCAACCAATCATGTGATACCACATCAGCACTCAACTACTCATGATGTAATGCATGAGAATTGGTCTCACTATTTTCTGGGGCCTTTTTGGACACCTTGACAAAAACGCATGCTGATGTGGCATCATATTTGATGATGTGGCCTTGAAACCTTAGTTATAAGCAGAGAACTTGCCAAGTAAGCTGCTATAAAAAATTGGAAGTGATTTGAAATTTTGACGTAGGATAATTAGAAGCGCGAAGTTAGGGTGCACGACTACTAGGCCCTCTCCCCTAACCAGGAAGGTGGCGGATCAGACAAATGAAATAACATATAATATGATTTCACCACGCAGAGGGTCGCCAAGCCTCGAAGGAAGTTTCTGGAATGTTCTTAGCTCTTTAAAGAAACGAGAATGTGTCATTGTCAAATCTGATATTAGATGCCCTATAAAAATGGCTGTTGTACTTGAAAGGGAAAGTAGATTTTTTTGTATCAAACAAGCTAAGAATCGGGATTCAAACCATTGTTAGATACATATGCTTTAAAAAAAGTGAAGATATAGATCTAAATTTACTTTAATACTTTAATATTTGACTATTTTGAAATATTTTAGTAATATTCCATAATTTTGGAATAACTACAATAAATGTATTAAATATTTTTTTATTTAGTTTTTTATTTTGTTAATTTATCAATTATAAATAATAGTATAAATAAATATAAATCAGAACATAAATAAAAATAAAGTTATTTAGATTAATCATTAATCATATTTACAATTTTATTTAAAAAAATTAAAATTAAATGGTTTATTTATATTTTTAAATAATAAAACACTTTAAAGAAATATATCAAAATTAAATAAAAATAATAGGAAGGTTTAAATTTTATTATGAAAGGAAAATTTTAAAGTCAACGCTATTATAAATTTTTAATAGTAATTATCTATTTGAAACTGTTCTTCAAAAATTAACACTTACTTTTTTTAATATATATATTTAATAGCCTATATAAAACCTCTTTAGCCGATAGGCTATATATATATATATATATATATATATATATATATATATATTGTGAATGCAATTTGAACCAAAACCTATCTCACATCGATAACCACTCCCATTAAACCATTTTTCAAAGTTATCTAATGTTTGAAAACTGCCTAGATCAATTCCTCCACTAGCAATGTGTGGTCATATCTAATCGATTTTTATCGCAACAGTTCAATGACCTAGGGGCAAACACGAGTGGAGCAATAAGATGATTGAATTGTGGTAGAGCCACAATTTCAGGCCACTTCCAGATCTCTCCCACTCCTACACAGGGTTGACATTGGTTCCAGTTACCACTCCAGTGAGACTCGCGAACATTACGAGACCCGTTCAACATTGGCCATCACTACTCTTTACGAACCGGACAAGAGTAAGGATTGATCAAGGATTGCTCTTTATAGACTGTGAAACAGTATTCCCATAATCACTTTAATTCACCTCTAATTGTAATCACGAGACATCATTGGATCGATACAGTGATTCAACTGACTAGCAATCATGATTTCATCCTACTGCTACTGTGATCATCTTTTCAAGCACGGGTACGAGCAAGCCCAGTGTGCATGCATGCAAATCACTTATCTAGGGTCGAGGTCATCTTAACCGTGGGGCCTCAGTTATCTGTTGCAAAGGTTCTACTATTCTCTGAGTTTACCATATGGTGTAATCATATACCACTGTTGTCAAATTGTTTCCACTAAGATTGAATATCTAATCTAAGCTTTGCTATAGTCATATCTATTTTGTTTCCTCAGCTATATTTGTTGTGCAAACTAGATCTGGATGAATTATATTGTGTAAGATCAATATTGCTATTTTATTTAAGTGTTTAGTTTCCTAACAATATTTTTTTCTATAGCATCTGGATCAGGCATCTTTCATTTAAGCAACTTACCAATTAAATGCTTTAAGCAAGATAATCTTGGTTTAGGTCCTACAATCATGTTAGATATCGCAAAGTCAATCCTAAGGGAAGTCCAATGCCAAAGGGTGGCCTCAGTGCAATGCCATTGAAGAGGATTGCTCTTATGATGATGATGTCTATGGCTAGAAAAAGGGATTCTATGCCAATGTTATGTTATTTTGTTCCTTCTCTGTTTTCCCTTACTCTTTGTTGTGTTTTCTCTTGTTTTGAGGTGCACCAACTACCCATTCAAGTCCTAGGTCTCAATTAAGGTCTATGCTTTCATTCAAATCTTGTACATTTACACTCAATTTTGTTTATTTGTATTTCCTACTAATTGAGTTTGATTGTGTTTATATTTTAATTACATATACTTTAACTCTTGCACCCCTTCTATGCAAGTGCTAGTATTAAAATTTTAATTATCTTTTACAAATAAAATATTGTACGGCCATCAAATTTAGGCATGTTCACCATAACAATTCGTAATCCATTAAAAAAACAAAAACAAAAACATAATCATTGTCGCGAGTCAAAAACATTGCTTATTAGTTTTATAATAAAGTTTTCCATAAATTAAATACGAAAGCTTGGCTTCTTTACAGATGGAACAAGTTGACCGGCTGGCAAACCCGCGAACTTCAAACAAGACAATCTCAGTCGCGTATATCTTTTTTATTAACGGCCCACACGGTTTGTATTCGCTGATTCGTTTCTTATTAAAGAAATGTACAATGGCTTCGCAAGGACAAGAAATCAAGTGTCAGAAAGCTTTAAATTACAAACAAATTACTTAACCGTTCGTAAAAATGTCAAGCATTTTGTTGACAGGTCCGAAAAGGGAATAGTTCACGTACTCTCATGATGATGATGTTCCTCGAAAGTCTCAGATTTGTGGGGTTGGGGAAGTATCTTGCGGATTTGTAGAAGTCTTGGTTCCACAGAGACGTGTCGGCAGTTGATATGCAGTATATGGGGGGTCGTGGGAAAACAACTCACATTGAATCTCTACAATCATCCTCAGATTAAAGGTGAAATGGTAGTTCTCTCAATTTTTTTATTTTTTATTTTTAATTTGTCTTTACCAGAGAGTATACCCTGTTCCAAATTTTTAGGTCCTAATAACTGTCAAGATTAAGTGGGCTGTTCCTCTTGTCTCGCTTTTGGGTGTCCTGTCCCATGGATATCATATAAATTCAATCATTTATCATTCCAGGAATCCAGAGTTGTTTTTTGGTTTATTTATCGTTTGAACTGGTTTTGTTTAGGAATCATGCAGGCGTGAAACACTCGTCAAAGTTCTGAAATGGTGGATGATTCCATGCATTCTCATGGTGATAATTTTCCTGGAAAGTCTCAGTTTTATGTTGAGCTGGAAAAGTGTTTTGGGGATTTGAAGGGACTTTTGATCCACAGCGGGGTATCAGTCGATCGTGTCCAGTGTATGGGGCTCGTTGAAACAACTCCCACATTGAATCTCTAGAATGATTCTCAAATTAAAGGTGATACGGTGGTTCTCTCAATTTATTTTAATTTTAATTTTAAGTTGTCTTTGCGTGAGAGGACACCCTGTTTCAAAATTTTAGATCCTTATAACTGTCGAGATTAAGGGGATTGTTCCACTGTATGTGAGGTACTCCCTCTTATTTTATTGTCTTGTTTTTGGGTGGCCTATCTTATGGATATCATTTAAATTCAATTATTTATCTGCTCCAGAGTCTGAACTGGTTTTGTTTAGAAATCATGCAGGCATGAATATTCTAGTCTAAGTTCTCAAATGATTCCGCGCAATCTCATGATGATAGTGTTCCTGAAAAGTCTCAATTTTATGTGGGGCTGGAGAAATACATTGAGGATTTGAAGGGGCTTTTGTTCCACAGTGACCTGTCGGTCATTGGTGTGCATTGTATGGGAGCCTGGGAGGTGGTGGGAAAACATCTCACATTGAATCTCTACAATGATCCTCAAATTAAAAGAGAAATGGTGGTTCCCTTTTTTCTTTTCTGTTTCCAAGTTGTCTTTAACAGAGAGAAGGCCACCCTGTTTCTAATTTTGAAGTCCTCATGGCTGTCAAGATTAAGGGATCTGTTCCTCAGTAGGTGACCCTTTTATTTGTTTCTGTCTTGTTTTTGGGTGGCTTATCCCATGGATATCATATAAGTTCAATCAATTATCTGCTCCAGAGTTGTTTCTTGGTTTCACCAATTGTATTCTGGTTTTGTTCCGAAATCAAGCAGGCGTGAATACTCTAGTCTAAGTTCGTTCTGAAATGGTGGATGATTCCACACATTCTCGTGGTGACAGTGTTCGTGGAATGTATCAGTTTTGTGTGAGGTTGGAGAAGTGTATTGGGGATTTGAAGGTGCTTTTGTTCCACAGTAAGTGTCGGTCGTTGGTGTGGAATGTATGGGAGGTGGTGGGAAAACAACTCACATCAAATCTCTACGATTATCCTCAAATTAAAGGTGAAATGGTGGTTCCCTTAATTTTGTTTTGTTTCTAAGTTGTGTTTACCAGAGAGAAGGTCACCTTGTTTCAAATTTTTAGGTCATAATATCTGTCACGATTAAGGGGGCTGTTCCTTTGTATTTGAGGTATTCCCTCTTATCTGTTTCTGACTTGTTTTTGGGTTGCCCATTCAATGGATATCATATAAATGTTGGGGAAGTATAGTGCGGATTTGAAGAGGCCTTGGTTCCACAGTGAGGTGTTGGTTGTTGGTATGCAGTGTAACTGTGTATAGGGGTTGGTGTGAAAACAACTCTTGCATTGATCTCTACAATTAACCTCAAATTAAAGGTGAAATGGTGGCTCTGTGAAATTTTCTTCTTTTGATTTTAAATTGTCTTTACCAGAGAGGATACCCTGTTTCAAATATTTAGGTCCTCATAACTCTCAAGATTAGGAGGGTTGTTCCTCTGTATGTGAAGTATTCCCTCTTATTTGTTTGTCTTTCTTTTGGGTGTCCTGTCCCATGGATATCATATAAATTCAATCATTTATCACTCCAGAGATTTTTTGGTTCATTTATCACCTGAATTGGTTTTGTTCAGAAATCATGCAGCCGTGAATACTCTCGTCTAAGTTCTGAAATGCTGGATGATTCCATGTACTTTCATGATGATAATTTTCCTACAAAGTCTCAGATCTATCATCTATGTTGGAGTTTGAAGGGATTTTTGATCCACAGCAAGGTGTCAGTCGATGGCGTCCAGGGGGCTCATGGGAAAACGACTCTCACATTGAATCTCTACGATGATCCTCAAATTAAAGGTGATATTGTGGTTCCCTCATTTGTTTTATCTAGTTTTGAAGTTGTCTTTACTGAAGAGAAGGCCACCCTGTTTCAGATTTTTTGACCCTGAGAACCGTCAAGGTTAAGGGAACTGTTCCTCTGCATGGGAAGAATTCCCTCTTATTTGTCCGTCTTGTTTTTGGGTGGCTTACATGGATATTATAGAACTTCAATCATTAATTTACTATAGAATTGTTTCTGAGTTGCATCTATTGTCTGGACTGGTTTTGTTCGGAAATCATGCAGGCATGAATATTATAGTCTAAATTCTAAAATGGTAGATGACTCCATGCACTCTTATGATCATAATGTTCCTCAAAAGTCTCAGTTTTAAGTGGGGTTGAAGAAATACATTGGGGCTTCGGTTCCAAGGTGAGGTGACGGTTGTTGTGTGCAGTGTATGGGGGATGGTTTGAAAACAGCTCTCGCATTGAACCTGTAGTCATCCTCGAATTAAAGGTGTGATGGTGGTTCTCTAAATTTTTTAAATTTTATTTTTGAAGTTTATCTTTACCAGAGAGAAGACCACCAATTTTCAAATTTTTAGGTCCTCACAACATTCAAGATTAAGGGGGCTATTCCTCTGTAATTTTGGCATTCCCTCCTTCGTTTGTGTTGTTTTTGGGTGGCCTATCCCATGGATGTCATATAAATTCAATCATTTATCTGCTCCAGAGTTGTGTTTTGATTGATTATATTGTCTGAACTAGTTTCGATCAGAAATCATGCAGGTGTGAATACTCTAGGCCAAGTTCTGAAATAGTGGATGATGCAATGTACTGTATCATGAGTGTTTTTGAAAGTCTCAGTTTTATGTTTGGTTGGACAAATATATCTGGGATTTGAAGGGGCTTTTGTTCCACAGCAAGGTGCTGGTAGTTGGTGTGCATTGTATGGAAGGCGATGGGAAGACTACTCTCACATTGGCTCAATGCAATGATCCAAATCAAAGGCGATATCCCTGTAAATTCTGTTGATTTTTTTCTCAATGTTTTAAGCCTTTATTTGGGTTTTCCTCTTATGTCAAGATTATAGGTATGTGTGTAAAAAGAGATAAACTAGCACATACAAACTGTGTTCTTATGGTATTGCGTGGTTGATTGGAAGTGCTATTTTTAGTGCTTGTTCTTTCAAAAAATCAGTTTTGATTACTATAAGAACAGGGTGGGAGGTCTCTTCCTTTAAAGCCAATATAAGTGACATATATTCTTTTACCTCAAGAGGCAAAGAATCAGTTTTTGTTTCATATTTCTTGATTTGGGCAGGTCCCCATGCTGTTGCTTAGCTTATTCTGGCTAGCAGCCACTGCTCAACTTATTTAGGAATTATTTGTGGAGCTGGTGGCCCCATAAACAGTTAATTTTGCTGCTTATTTTTAAGCAGTCAACTTAAATTTGTATTTATTTAATTTAATAATAATTTGTACAATTAAAAATTGGAAAGAAAAAATGAAAAACAAATATTAATAAAGAGGGAAAGAAATTTGTGAGCCATGTAGCATTTTTGACAATATGCAGTTGCTGCTTATTTCCAGCCCCCCTTTTTTTTCATAGTAGCTGCTTAGAAAGATTCCAAATTATCCTTTTCCTGTAATAATTTTTTTGCATGGGAACACTCCAGTTGCTTAAATTTAAGCAGAAAACATACTTAAACAGTCACATGGGGACATGGGTTACCTTCTATAAGCAATGCCATTTGTTGCCTATCATCAACTCCCTCCGGTTGAACTGGGATTAGTCTCCTTGCATCTTGATTCCATGAAAATTCTTAGCTATCAAGAACTATTCTTAAACACTAAACAGTTCAACTAAGTAATTGTTTTGCCGATAGAAATAAGACAATATTATCATAAGGAATCAAATTTCCATTGACTATTTGACCATTAAACCCTTCAGTGTTTTAATTGGAGCAGCCATAACTGCACTGTATGCCATAATGGCTTGTAGTCGCCCTAATCATCTAAAGTGACTTCATGTAGAAGGCACCTCTTGAAAACACAGCCTAGAGGACTTTGTTTTCAAGAATCTTCAATACATATGTACCAGAGTTTCTTCTTTGCCGCATTGCATGCATTTAGAATCTGTCATGGGGGTCACTATGCTACTCTGTATTAGATTAAATGATATATTTTCATTCATGTTAAGGTATTCAGTCTTAAAACACACTTGCCTTTCCATGGATTCCAGATTATTTTGACAACAATGTGATATCACTGTCTCCCAGTCCCCAAACCTGAAAGGAACATTAGAGATTATATGGGAGAAGATAGCTAAGGAGTGTTTATTATTTTTAAAAATTAATGTAAACTTGTCCATTTCTTATGTATAATCTTTTAAAATCTCATTTATTTTAACGTTGCTGTTGCCATTTCTGTTTCCTGTTTCTCATATCATAGCTCCTTAGACAACATAGCTAAGGAGTGTTTCTCAGAGTAAAGGTTATTTCCTGAGGACAGAAAAATATGTGTTGATGCACTATTGGACATTTGGGTTTATGTTCAAAAGCTACAAAGGGATGATGCTTTTGCCATCTTATCAGAACTTGCACGCAGAAACCTGCTAAATTTAACTAGCAATCCAAGGTAATTTCCTTTCCTTTTATATATTGAATCTATTGTTATGATGTTTTTCAACTCTGAGCTGACATACTTGCTCTGAACAGGGGAAGTAAAACAATCCCATACGGAAATGCTTTGGAGTTATTCTTTTCTCAGCTTGATGTAATGCAAGATTTGGCCTTATATTTGGCACACGAAGACAATGTAGTCTACAGCAAGTGGTTGGTCATAAAATGGAGGGAGTAGTTTGCCAAGCGAAGGAGAGTCGCTTAATGATGGTGCATTCGATACCCAATTTCTCTCCATTCTTACTGATGAGTTATTCAAAAACTCTTACACATGCATTTTGGCCAAACAATATTTTTTAAAATACTAACCATTATTTTTAATGTTCACCTTTCATGTCAAGTTGTAGTACAGAATTGAATTTCAAACATGATTTTCTGCATCTTATAGGTTTACATCACTGCACTAAGAAAATTCAGAAGCCTGTCATAAGGCTTGGATTTTCTAATCACATGTTCAGTGGGTACACTCAAGTTCTCAACAGCCTATGTAAAACTATTCAGAATATCTAGAATTTTTGGATGCTCTAAATGTCCTACCACCTAATAAGTAACAATAAGCAACACTACTGTTTTCAATTCTCAACTTTTTCATTCTGTAACATTAACCACCTTGTTTCTCTGCATCACAAATACAGGCACTCTTTTCGCTTTATACATTTCTTCAATATGATGAGCATATAACCTATATAACTAGTAGTTATAGTTAATGCACAATGTTCTAACTGGATTTCCTGTGTGATTTATACGTGCAGATCCTATGGAGGAAAATAGCTGGCATAACATGAAATTCCCCAAGACAGAAGCTCTTTTGTCACTCTTACTTGACAGATACTTTCTTCCCCCATTTTTGAAATCTGTGAGAAAGATAAAATTTCTGATGGTATTCGATTGGGGTACAAAGAAGGCAACAGAGAAAATCATATGCAGAAAATTCAGAAGAAAATACGACAACCTCAATTCAACTCCCTCAATTTCTTGAGTTGTCCTATTTCCTTTGAAAATCATAAGAAGTTTTTAGATCATACGTAGAAAATTTCTGATGGTTTTCATCACTGCTCTAAGAAAATCTCAGTATGCAATTGCTTGAAAGAACTTCCACAGGAAATGAGACAACCGAGAATTTGATGGAGTTTGATATGAGAGAGTATTCTCAATTGACAAGGTTACGTAAAACAGTTTGTGAACTAAGTTCCATGAAAGCTTGTTGTACGTGATGAAAAGATTAGCAAGCAGTGGGTGCTGGCCAAGAACGTTTCTATTCCAGATCTTACAGTTGAGATTGTGGAAACACGCTTTAGTTTGGATTGACTTCTTTTCTTATCTCATCCTGAAGCACAAGATCCGAGCATCTTGACTTTTTCAATACATTTTCATATTCACGCGTACAAATCAATCGAAGGTTCTCTATATATTCAACCTATGAATGTGATTAATTATTTTGGAAAGTTCAATGCAGTAAACATTCTTGGCTGGTTTGTCTGTTCATGATTATTAGATTAATTCAAATGCAAATTAGTTTTCACTGTACTCAGTTGATGCAGCCCTACCCTGATCCTGCAAGATAAACGTCACAAAACAATTCTCCGACCACTTAATCCTGTCTTCTCGTAACCTGCAAAATAATCACCAAGGGCACAAACACTCTGCCCTGCAAAAAGCAACTCTATATAAGCTCCCCCTGTTTGTTGCGTTGCATGTATAAAGTCACAAGCAAATATCAAGATTTACAGGAGCTAGCTGTGAAAAGACCTAGTATATTCACCAAAAGCAAACATATTAATATCCCATTGGTTAAGAACAAGACAACTCAGAAAATTGGGTCGCACGGTACACAATTTATGAACTATCGACAACACAAATGTTTTGCTCAGCAGATATGTAATTTCTCTGAATAAACATCACATACAGTCTAGTGCAGAAAGAAACTAAAACAAGTCCAAAGAACTGCCAAAAAATAATTACATACATCACTCTCTGCTTCAGCAAACTGAGCAAAACTTTTAAAGTTTTTCACTTCTTCAAACCTCTGCCTTATCTTCAGAGCCATGAAGGCCAACAAAAATTATATATGTCTCCCTTTTTCCTCATGGTCCTCCCCTACTTCCCATTCCTATCTGTGCTTCTCTTTAATAGAAGACATCGGCCCTCCAAAACAAAACTGGCTGCCTATCGTTTGTGACCGCCCCAAACTAAAAAAATGACTCCCACTAATTGCACGTAGTCATAAAAAATCTGTATGTAAACAAAGGAAGGAAATAAGGTTGTTCTATCTGGGATTTGATCAGAGCTTTTATTGATTTAGTGAATGTTGATTATGTCTATCTGAATTCTTGATTTCTGTTGGTGTGCTTCTTGCTGGTATTCTGGTATTTCTGTTGGAGTGTCTTTTAATTGACTTTTTTTATTATCTATTTTCTAAATATAAAGACAAACATTATTTCTGATATTTTAAGATGAACAATCTTTAGGATAACAAGGGCTTATACATCCATCTGAATTTTCAGAGTTTTTTGAAATTGATGTGGAAAGAATCTTTTTTAAACTGACACACTTACTTTGTAATCAGTTGCTATTTTAATATATATTTTTTATATAAAAAATGTACTCATGAATGAAAGCATAAATATAAACTAATTTGATTTCAAATATATATAGATTAGTTTAAAAAATAAATATTTTATTTTTTAAACATTTGTTAACAATTGATTTGTTGTACTTTATGATAGTTTTAGAATAATATTTATATTATAGAAGTTAAAATTAAAAATTAAATCAATTCATACTTTTTAACATAGATAATTAAAATTATAGCTACAAATTCATTTTTTTTAATTTTAATTGTATATTTTGTTTTTTTTCAAAGGAGGGCGAGCAGGAAAAGAAAACAAAAGGGCCTTCAATTGGGAGTTTATTTTTAAGAAGAATCCAATTTCTATTTGTGAAAAAGGAAATAAGGAGGAAATAACCCAGCAGGATATAGCAATCCCACAAATCCACTCGGACTCCACTCCGTTCAGAAAAGTTCAGATTCTTTTTCTCTGTATTTCTTTCAAATCCCCCACGGTGGTCCACAGTGGGAAAAACAAATTAAAATAAAGAATAGAGGGGGGCATTACTAAGGGAGACAACCTGCATTAAAAAGGGAGAGTGCGCAGGTAGGTGAGTGTGCATCAATTAAGGGCCGTCATTAAAAAGGGAGAGGGCGTGGGTAGGTGAGAGTGGATCAATTAAGGGCCGTCATTAAAAAGGGAGAAGGCGGGGGTAGGTGAGTGTGGATCAATTAAGAGGCATGGCGACCCCCTAACTTGTCGAGTCTGGCAGGTTAAGGATCAAGTTCGGCAGGCAAAGACCCCTAACCCTTCACCACTTCAAAAAGGGCAAAATGGGTATAAAGCAAGCAGAAGGCAGAGAGAATGCAGAAATGGCGTGGGAAAGAGAGGATTTTCGTGAGAAGAATGGATTGCACTTAAGTGAGAAAGGAGAGAATGGCGTGAGGGAGAGAGCGGAGAAAAAATTGTAGCTATGAATGAAGAGAAGTAGAGTCGCAGAGAAAGAGAAAGGGGGAGAGTACAGATGGTAAACAAAACGGCTTAAGGAAATGGGGATTTATAGATTGTAATGGCGACCAGGAATTGCACAAAATGGATTCGTTGACAAGGCTTTAAAAACTTTCAAACAAAATCAATTGGTGGGTGTGGACCAAATTCTACGAACATTGCCCGCCAGCGCCACTATGAGATCTTCCACACGTTACAGATGCCATCAAAGCTTAAAAGAGGGACAAATTTCCAAGAGGATAGAGAGACGTTGGGGAGTTTTGTTCGATGCCTTAGTTGCAAATGCCTTGAAAGATACACAAGTGACGTGAACTACTTCACAGCATGCCTAAAATAGACGAGGTGTCATGGTCTGCAGTTCATGGCAGGATATTCACAAATGGGTTGATTAAAAGGCTTTCGAAACTTTCGAGGAAATGCAACTGGGAGAATATAAAGAAGCTAAAAAGAGAGAAGCCAGACTCTACGACCTTGGTCTTATCCTCCCTGTCTGTGCCCAAATGAGAGCTAGGTGCACCGGGTAAGATGCTAAAATCATCCTATTATTATTCAGAGATTGTACTTTGTGTATAAGCTAGTCAACTGTATATAAGTGATGTATATTCAGACAGTCATTGTATGTGATTTTGGATTATGATATGATATGATCCCTGTGTAATGTGTGTATTTATGTATGTATACTAAATATTGGTAATGTTGTTATGAAACCAACATCTGATGGCAACATTGTTATGTTACCACTATAATTGTACTCATATATGAGGAGAGAGTTCAGCGAACTATAATGTCTTTGATTTCTAAGAAAGAATATGTAAGCAGAGTCATCATAAATCATCATGAACCCTCGAAGTTTAAATGTTTAGGAATGACCCCAACACTTAAGAGCTTACCACCATCAAATGTAAGCATAAGTGATAGCATAAAATTATCACCATGATGGTGGTCGATTAAGTTAGCAGAAATTAAAATTAAAAAAATAAAATTGTGATCTAGAGGCGGATTTTACAATTTTATTTATCTTTATTGTTTGCTTCGGCATCTCCCATTAAAAAGGCCAACCACCTGATACACCCATTTCTTGTTCTGTTGAAAAATTACTTTAATTATAAGATTTGCATCGGTAGACATTACAGTAAATGATGAATTAGTGTTATGTACTTTGGACAACGTTGCTGATGAACGGAAGCTTCGAGTATGCTCCAATTCGCTGCCCTTCTAGAAGATCAGTGGCTTCGTGGAATACAAGTCGTCTGGGGTGTAAACAAACTTGAATCGCTGTTCAGAATGGGAAACAGTCTGCCAGGTGAAGCGCACCTACAGAGAAAGTAAAGTAATAACTAAAATAAGTCTTCGATTTCGATTGCTGTTCTTGCCAGTCAACGATTCAAGATGAGAACACAAGTTAGGAACAGTTATTGCAATACGTGTTGGAAAAAAATACAATGAATGGTTTTGCAACATCTTATGATAATTTACCAGCTATATCGATTAAAAATTTTCATGTACTTTAAATCAGAAATCTTACTGAACAGGACCGTCGTGAGGACAAAGATTGGGATTCAATTTATATTTTACTTCATTATGTAATTATAATTTTACAAGATTTGTCTCAGAAGCGGCGATGGAACTTGAGCAGCAAGCAAACCTGCCAAAGTTGAAAACAGACAATTTCAATCGCGTATATATATTTTTAATTAAAACCGACACGGTTTATAGCCGCTTGAATTCCTTATATAAAGAAGACATGCACAATCGATAGCTTTGCACAGACAAGAAATCAGTTAGCAGTAAGCTTCAAATTTGGAACGAAATTAAGCGTTTGTAAGAGTTTCAAAAACTGGCTTCGGATTTTATTTACTGTTCTGAAATGGTGAATGATTCCACGTACTCTCATGATGATGATGTTCCTGCAAAGACTCGGTTTGATGTGGGGTTGGAGAAACGTCTTTGGGATTTGAAGAGGCTTTTGTTCGGAAACGAGGTGTCGGTCGTTGGCGTTCATTGTATGGGAGGTGGTGGGAAGACTACTCTCGCAATGGCTCTATGCAATGATCTCCAAATTGAAGGTGATATCCTCTGTAAATTCTGTTCATGTTTTGTTGAATGTTTTAATCATTTATTTTGTAAAACCATTCTATTTTAGATTTCTGGGCTTTCTAAAGTTTCTTCTTTGCTACATTACTTGAATGTAGAATCTGTATTATATAACAGGAGGTGCTATGCTACTCTGGTTCAGGTTTAAGGACATCTTTTCATGCATGTTAAGCTATTTAGTCTAAAATACACTTGTCTTTTCATGGATTCTAGATTATTTTGACAACAATGTGATTTATATCACCGTTTCACAGTCCCCAAACCTAAAAAGAATATTAGAGACTATGTGGGAGAAAATAGCCAAGAGAAGACCAGTGTTTCAGGATGTGGAAGATGCGCACATAGATCTGCAGCAGTTGATTTCGAGGCAACCCAAGCCAACTCTAGTTATTTTGGATGATGTTTGGTCTAGTGAAAATTTAAAAGAATTACTATTTGAAGGTCCGGCATACAAGACTCTTATAACCACCAGAGACAAGTCCACCATCCCCAGGACTCCCTCTTCACAACTTTATCAATTACCATTGTTGGATACGGAGGATGCTCTGTCGCTTTTCTGCTTCTGGGCTTTTGGACAGACATCAATTCCAAGCGATGTAGATATGAATCTAATAAAGGAGGTATGGATTTATCTGAAAGAATTGTTGTTTTGTATATATATATTTATATATTTTTGTTGTCCTACAAGGTCCGGTTATAAATTTTCTTCACATTTTATGAATTGCAGGTACAAGCAGAATGTGATGGTCTACCACTTGCTGTAAAGGTGATTGGAAGTTCTATGCATGGGGAACTCCACGAGGTTTGGAAGAGGGCAAAGAAGATTTCTGAAGGAGAATACATATCAGATTATCACAGAAAAGAGCTATTTAGATCGCTGCAGACCAGTATTGACTCCTTAGATGATGTAGCCAAGGAATGTTTCTTAGACTTGGGGTTATTCCCAGGGGACAGGAAAATCTGTGTTGATGCACTAATGGACATTTGGGTTTATGTTCGGAAGCTACGAAGGCATGATGCTTTTGACATCTTATCAGAACTTGCAAGCAAAAATTTGTTAAATTTAACTAGCAATCAAAGGTAATTGTCTTTCCTTTTATTTATTAAATTTCTTGTAATCGTGTTTTCCAACACTTACCTGGCATGCTTGAACTTAACAGAGGAAATGCATCAATCTCATATGGAAATGCTTCTGAGTTATACTTTTCTCAGCATAATGTGCTGAGAAATTTGGCCTTGTATTTGGGACACCAAGACAATATAGTTCACAGTAAGAGGTTGGTCATAACAAGGAAGGACTGTAGTCCGTTGGCGAAACGGGAGTTGCTTAATGATAGAGCATTTGATACTCAAATTCTCTCCATTCTCACTGGTGAGTTTACTGAAAAGCTTTTTTTTGTTTGGTCAAAAACATTTCTTTCAAAGTATATCCCATTATTTTTCATCTTCATCTTTGATATCAAATTGTAGAATAGAATTGAATTTCAAACATAATTTTCTCCATAGAATAAGGTTGACATAATTATTTTAAATAATTAATTTGGCTGGCATGTGCATGAAATCTGTTTCTAATTGACACTAAAAAACTAGTAGTATGCCATTGCTATTCTAATCGCTTTTTCAGTGAATAAACTCGAGAGACTATGCAATCTATCCATTTTTCTTGGATGCCTTAAATGTCCTCCTTCCTAATAAGCAGCAATATGCAACACTACTGTTTTCAATTCTCAATTTTTTCTTTATGTAACACTAATAGCTCTTCTTGTCTCCATCGCAAACACAAGCACTCTTTTTCCTTACATATCTTCATTACCGGATTCGACTTCAATATGATGAGACTTTAACGTATGTAACTAGTAGTCCTAATTAATGCCCAATCTAATTGGATTTCCTTCGCAATTTTTACATGCAGGCCCTATGGAGGAAAATCACTGGCATGATATGACTTTCCCCAAAACAGAGGCTCTGTCGTTACTCTTTACTTCGACAGATTACTTTCTTCCCCCATTTGTGAAATCCATGAAAAAACTAAAATGTCTGATGATATCCAATTGCGGTGCAAAGAAGGCAACAGTGAAAGGTCTAGAAATCTTATCTTCACTCACTCAACTCAAGAGCGTCCGCTTGGAGAGGTCGAGTTCACCCCTTGTTGAAAAACAGAGCCTTGAAGCACTGCCAAACTTAGAGAAGCTATCTTTGAGCTTATGTGAAAGATTTGGAAATATATCCAAATTTACCAAGCTCCAAGATTTTAACTTGGACCACAGCAGCGATTTGGAGGAGTTGCCCCCTGATATCTGCAATATGCGCTCCATTCTGTCGTGATCTATTACCAACTGCCATCTGCTTCAAAATTTACCACAGGATTTTGGAAATATGAGCTATCTAAGAATGTTAAGGTTATCTGCATTACCTGGCCTGAAAGAGCTTCCTGCATCAGTTGGAAAATTAGCACAGTTGGAATATCTAGACATTTCAGTATGCGAGGGTTTGAAAGAACTTCCAAAGGAAATAGGACAACTAAAAAAGTTGAGGGAAATTGATATGAGAGAGTGTTCTCATTTGACGAAGTTACCTAAAACTGTTTGTGAACTAAGTTCCCTGAAGCTTGTCACCTGTGATGAGAAGATTGGTAATCAGTGGTTGCGGGCCAAGAACATTTCGATTCCGGAGCTTAGAGTTGAAATCGTGGAAGTACATTTCAGTTTGGATTGGCTTGATGATTAACTTATTTTCCACCTCTCATCCTGAAGCAAAGAACCAAGGAAATATTTAGATTTTAAAGATTTATATTATATTTCTATTTTTTTTAAAGACAATTTAATTTGTAACAGTAGCTATTGTAATTATTTTTTTGAGCAATAAAAATATTGATACTTGCTCCGTGGATGTTTCCTTGACATATTGTCAAGGTTTTACCACATAAATCTGTGTTTTGTTGTTAATTATTTTATTATTTTATTTTATCTTTTTTATTATTTCTTTGCAACTAATTTGTTATGTAATTTTATTTTATTTTGTGGGTTCACATTTTCACAAGTGGTATCACAGCAAATTATTTTGCAATGACTATGTTAGGATTTGCGATTTGTTTTCTAGCATCAAATGACAAAGGGTTCAAATGCAAGGTTCAAGGTGGAGAAGTTCAACGAGAAGAATAATGTGGAAGCACAAGATGTATAATTTGTTAACGCAACAAAGACTGCAAAAAGCATTGGTAGGCAAGTTGAACCTGTGAATATGATGGATGAGGATTGGGAAGATCTAGATACAAGAGCTCTTAGTACAATTTGATTATGTTGAATAGATAATGTTATTTTAACTATTGTTGGAGAGGAAACAACAATAGGCTTATGGAGTAGAATGGAGTCTTTACATGACAAAATATTTGACAAATTAAACTATTTCAAGAGGCAGTTGTATAGTTTGTGAATGAAAATACAAAAATTGTTGATTGCTCAAATGCTTTCAATACTTTTATATGTCAATCAATTAGTATGGGTGTAAAAATTGAAGATGAAAACAAGACAGTCACATTATTATGTTCATTGCCTAAATCTTGGAATCATTTAGTCACTTTTATTAGCTTAACACAACTGACACCCTTGAATTTGATTTTGTTGTTAGAGATTTTTTGGTCAAAGAGGTGTGAAGAAAATCTAATATAGAAACCTCCACACTAGAAGTAATGTTGGTTAGGGGCCGATCCACAAAATAAGGGGAAGATTCGAGAGGTACATCTAGATCTAAGTCAAAAGGTAGAAAGAGTAAGCGAAAATGTTGGTATTGCAACAACTCAAGGCATCTCAAGAAAGATTATTAGAAGAGGAAAGAAGACAAAGATGACTCCAAAAATGAAGCAAATTCAACTGAGACATGTTTATTTATGTTCAATGAATATGTTTGTAATATCTTACAATATAATGAGGAATGATTATTAGATTATGGTGTTTCTAATCACATGTCCACATCGAAGTTGGTTTTATTCTTACCAAGCTATTGATGGTGGTGTTGATCTTATGAGAAACAATGTTTCTTATAAGATTGTTGGATTGGCAACATTAAGATTAAATTTTCAATGGTATTGTAAGGACATTGGTAGAGATAAGACATGTACCAAAACTAAAAATTAATTTAATTTCCTTGAGAGTTTTGGATTTTGGAGGTTATAAATTTACATGTCAAGGTGAAAAATGAAAGGTATCTGAGGGCAGTTTGGTGGTCATGAAGGCTACAAATATTGGATACCTTTACAAGCTAGAAATGAGTATTGAAATAAGTGAAGCAGTGATGGTATTTAAGACTATAAATGAATCTACTCATTTCTACTTGTAATATGCACCCTTAGTTTTTTTTTTTTTAAATTAAACTTGTTAGCTTCAAACAAAATGTAAAGTTGAACTACTTCCTTTCACTTTCTAATCACCAAGTTCCCAATGTGGGTGAGGTGAGAGCATAGAGTGTAAGGATTGCAATAGAAACGAGGTTGTTGGAAAATGATAACAACTTGTTCAGTGAGGTAAGCTGAGCACATCCATTTTGTAGTGGCAAAGCTAAATGATACGAAAATGTAAACAACCTCTTCCATTTTTTAGTGGTGAGTGAGAGTAAAAAAACCACTTGTTTAGTGGGGTGAGTACAATGACCACTTATGCAGTGGGGTGAGCAAATGAAACCACTTATGCAAAAAGGTTAGTAGCAACAATCATCAAGAGCAATTCACTAATGGTACTACCACACAATGTTACATTATTAGCTCATTACAAATTTAGTCCAGAGTGCTACAATTGTAAGGTGAAATGAAATTGATTTAACACCCTCAAATGACAGCCCAATCTCATAAACAAGATACCCCAACTATGTATTAACAATTATACCTCAAGAATATGGCATCCAAGCGACTGATTTTTTTTAAACACAACTATAACAAGTCCAAAACAAGGTTGCAACAAGCAACACATTGGCACACCTCCCAAGAAATTCCTCAAGTCAACAAAGTTCAATCCCAATCATATTGCAAAGGACATAGTGAGTCTAGGCACCCAATATAGGGAAGGCAAAGACTAAAAGAAAGGGGTGGTTCCAATAAAAATCCCACACGCCACCCCCTAGGGATGGTATGGCCAACAACAAAGACGATTTGGCTTTTATAAATTGTAAACTTTGTCTTGCAACCTGCAATTCCTTCCTTGTCACCTAGCATAGAAAATACATTGGTCAAATACCTAGAAGCCAATTTCAAACACTTCAATCTACACAAGAAATATGAGAGGGTATGCCCTGTATTTGCACAAGTATGACCAACAACAAAGCTCTAAGAAAATAAAATAAAATCACTCTACAACTCAAATGAAATAGCATATCAAACACTAGTAACTTAATCACCTCAAAAAACCTCATATTGAAAAGCCATGAATGGAAACTTCACAATCGACACCAATGGTGATCCCTAAATGGAACCACACCAATCTAGCTAGGGAATATATTGCAATTCCTCAACTAGAACAATCCTTGAGGGTTACTATCCTCAAAGACTTGGAAATTCAAATACAATCTGGTAGCACTTCATTATCAATCTTCAACATGCCCAAATGAGCTCCCAATGCCTCCTTATATAGCTTTCTAGAGGGAAATTTCTCAATTTTGAAATAATAAAACAATTGACTTTTTTCATCAAATGCATTTTAAAATAATAATAATCACTTTTTAAGTACAAAGTCCCCTTATCTCTCCTAGGCATCCAACTTGGAGGAAAATTTAGCTTTTTGAAAAGTCATTACACTTAACTTATAAAAATAATAATCAACATTATAAACTTAAGTGAAATATTAAAATATTTTACCCCAAGTTATGAAAAAATCTCAAAACACCTTGAAATCCAATTATGATTGTGCTAATATGATATTGAAGTATTGAATGAATGATTGAAGCCATTTTGGTGACTTACTAAAAGTAGATGTGCTCTCCAAGAAGTTTGGAGAATATCCCAAATGTCCAAAAACACTATGGAGAGTGTCATTCAGACCAATATTGCCCACTGAGCTCACTGCCATCAATAGAAACCTTGTACTTCTGCCACTATGTCCTCTAAGAACTTTAGAGTCCCCTTTCCTTACCATTTAGCCTACAAAAACTCGAAGAATAGGCTAAGGATCACTAAACTGATTAAGCCTGAGAAGGGAACGTTATAGTCTGCCCTCCCCAAAATTGCTTGTCCCCAAGCAATTACAAGTCTAGATGCTGCAATATCTGATCATTTTCCAAAGTGACATCCTCTACTGGTAAGTTCTTCCATTTGACCAAGTATTCTTTGATGGTCCTCTTACTCAATGTGCACTCTCTGAAATCTATCCCTTCATCCAAAGGGGGGGTAACTCTAAAAAGGATGCAATAATGTGTCCAAGCCCCTTTTTGAGACATGACACATGGAAGACATTATGCACCTTGCTAGTCTTCGGTAGCTCCAAATCATAAGCCATTTCTTCAATCCTTTTGGGGACTTTGAATTATCCATAGAAATGTGGCTTCAACTTCTCCACTCCACTCTTCTTGAGAGTAGAATATCTATAGGGCTGTAATCTTAGATATACCATATCTCCAACCTCAAATGTATGCTCAAAATGGTGTTGATCTGCATACAATTGTTGCTAGTTTTGGGCATGATGGAGGTTTTCTTTCAAGGATTTCATGATATCCTAACTTTGCTGCAATAAATCCTTGGCCTGGGGAACTCTACTATCACCAAACAACAAGTCAATGAAACTGGGAGCCTCATATCCATACAAGGCCATGAATGGAGACGTTGGTGTTTTTTTCCCACTGAAACTTGAAACCCCTCTAAAGGACATCCTACTCTTATGCTCAAGGACATCAAGATTAGGGGCCAACGAATAGGAGATGAATTTAACACTTTTCTCCCTTGCACTTTAGGCTCTACAAGACCTAGGTGGATATCCCTATATGTAAAGTAGATAAGCTTCATATAGATGACAAGGGCCAATAGGGCTAGTTACACCCCTTTTTCTCATTTAAGTTCAGGTATGAAGCAAGAAACATGAAAGTAAATCTAAACTAATAAAGCAGGGAAAAGGTTTTTTGAATATAAAGTTTGTTTCTAAGGATGGGAGAGAAAAACCATGCAAGACTAGTGCTTGCCTTGGGCTACAAAGTCATATGTAATCCATTTTATGATGAAAACACCAAACATATCATGGAGGTCTTTTGAATAGACTATCACCTTGTGATAACTCGACCTACACAAGCCCTCTATACAACTCTAGACTTATAAATCCATCTGAGACAACAATATCTTCACTATCTTCATGTAATCATTTACATCACTCCTTGAATTACAAGCAAACAGACAAATAGTTCAAACAAAAAATGTGTTTGAAGAACCTAAAATAACCTTGCTATTAAGATTCAAAAGACATTGCATTTCAGAGTTGGAGACAACTACATACAAGCACATATTCATATATGTCGCATTCACAAGATGTAGAGGTAGTGTCACATAATGACTAACAAACATAGATTTTCACCTTTCAACAATATGCCTTTTGTACATAGCATCTGCCTTACCAATACACAAAACTCCTCAAGAGAGAACTAATCTCAAAACCATTACAAAAACAACAAAACTTGCCTTTATAGTTGAGGTGTAACTCAAAAAATCGACTAGGCACAAACCCTAACCCAACTAAGGTTTACCCAAGGTTACAAAATATTTGCATCAAGAATAAAATTTGATGATATCTAAGAAGCCATGCATCATTATTGATCTTCATATCCACACCATGCCCCCATACAAGCAATGAAGAAAACCCAAAAAACCAACAACAGATCACGACAAGGAAGATATCATTGATAGAAAGGATGCCTACAACCCATAAAGAAGCATGGGAAACACCTAATCCCAATGATATTTGGTAGAAAAAAGCATTTAAGACAATCCTCGTCCTCCCAAAGATCAAATCAAGTAGCCATAAGAGTTTTTCCCATGAAAACATGTCAAATCATAGGTAAAGTGAAACCTTTGGGCCCAAAATAGTTGTTGGAATATCATTAAGTGGTTCACAAGCCCGAAAAATTGTCCCTGATAGACATCAGGCCCTGGGGATCCCTCACATTTCATACATCATAAACTTTATTAGCATCATCATCGGGAAGGCTTCTTACCACCTTCCATGAGGTTATGGTAGAGGGTAAGAGGAAAGAGTGAATCCCAACACCTAAAGGTAGGTCATCGGGGGTCAAGGGTTGGGTGGAGGGCTTACCTCCTCATGGAAGGAGGTAAGAGGAAAGGGTGAAACCCAACCCCCGAAAGTCCAAAAAGGAGAGACTTGGATAGATTTTAAAGAAAGGGGACCTCGAGAGGGAAGCTTAAATATTTGAGAAGAAAAGGATACTTTAGAAAGACGTGAAGGGGAGAAAGAGTTTTAGGCATTGGGCATTAGGAGGATGCCTGACACCGTTAAAAAAAAATGCATAAAGCATAAGAGGTAAGGGGTAAAGGGGAAGCTTTATCCCCAAAGCCCAAAAAATAAAAACTTGGTTGATTTCCAAAAGCACATTGGGGGTCAAGGGTTGAAGGGAGGCTTAACACTTGCAAAAGAAAAGAGGAAATGGTAAAAGGTAAGGCCGAAGCCCGACCTATGAAACACCAATACTTAGTTGATTTTCAAAGGGAAGGGATCAAAGAGTAGGAAGAGGGAAGGAAAAGAAGGTGTTAGAGGGTAAGGGTTGAGCCCAATGGGTGAAACCTAAAGTGTCAAGGAGAGAGAGGGAAAGAAGGGGAAAAGGAGACCAGGAGCAGTAGAGGAAGGATGCAAGGAAACAGACAAGTGACAACCCAAAAGCCTGAAACCACAACACTTAGCCACTTTTGGGGTTTGAAAATGGATCTCTTGGTTGTAAACTGGTAAGGGCATTTTGTAACTTATAGAAGGTCTTGAGCATGATGTACCATTAAGATCCCTCAGATCGGTTATAATTGGTGGGCATCACAAGGGGGTGGCACAAGTTGAAGATAGTGTCACCAGGAGACATCTTGATCAACATACATGATAAGTAGTTCCTAATTGTAACAATATTCACCCAAATAGGGCCATTTATCTCAAGCTTTCTGCTATCTTGTCACATAATTTTTGTTGGAATATGAAATCAATTTTATTGTTATTCCAACAATGACAAATAGTTGACTTGATATCTAGCATTCAAGGTACGTCCCTGATGCGGCCAAAGGCCTAATATACAATCGAAGTTTGTAGTGACAAGGGGTCCTAGGGGGGGTTGTCGTAGCTCCCCTACATGCAAAAGGTTTCTAACAACATCGATTTTTGGGACTCTCTATTTTTGGCCATTTTTCCTAATGTTTGACATGTAGGTGTATAAGTTGCACTTTCTATTTTTGGAAAGTTGTGTTCAACAAGGACTTTGCAACTCAAATTTCTTATACTTTGTTGAACTCACGTTTTCTATAACTTTTCAAAAGATTGTTGTAATTGTGAATTTACTGAGAAATTAAATATGAAAGATCTTTTCCCGTGGTTTTTTCTTGGTATAATTTTAATAGGTTTTCCACATAAATACTGTGTTAAATTTGCGCTTATTGTTTTTATCTATTTTTTGCACTATAATTTTTCTTACAATTTTTAGATACCCCTCTAACCACTTATTGAAAATCTTAGTTTTCCCATCAATTTGTGAGTGATAATTGGTGCTTGGAGTGAGCATAGTCCCACTTAGTCTGAAGAAATCCTACAAAAACATGCTTAGGAACTTGTTGTCCCAATCACTCACAATATTCTAGGGAAAACCATGCAACTTGAACATTTCTTTAAAATATAAATCAACAACCTAGACTGCTAAAAAAATGAAATGGTAAAGAAGTGTGCAAATTGGTCAATATGTCAACAATAACAAAAATACAATCCCTCCCTTGCACCTTAGTAAAGCTTGTTATGAAATCCATTGAGATACTTTCCCACTTTTGGTTGGGAATAGGAAAGGGCTACAACAAACCAGTTGGAAATGAGTGCTCATTTTTGTTTTGTTGACAAACTTGACATTCCATAACATACCCAACGATTTCATCCTTGAGTCCTTTCCATGTAAGCCTCTCCTAAATATATTTGTAAGTCTTGATGTAACCTTGGTGACTAGCCAAGGGAACATCATGGAATGTTTTTAGAATCTTCTCCTTGAGTTTAGATTGGAGCACCAAGAAGATCCTTTCCTTTTATAGAATCAATTCATTCACCACGTTGTACCTCTCATTCTACAAGGTACCTTCCACTATGCTGGTGGCAAAGGATTTTTTTGCATAATATGCAAGAATTTATTCCTTCCAATCAACAATGATCTTTATCAAGGAACTCAAATGTGGCCTTCTTGACAAGGCATCAACCTCAATGTCCTTCTTCCCTTTTGATCATAAGCTTGCAATTTATTGACCCACTTTTGTTGTCTATCGTTGAGTTCTTTTTGATGAAAGAGATGCTTGAGGTTGTTATGATTGGTCTTGACAATGAACTTTCCACCAACCAAATATAGCCTAAATTTGGCAAATGTGTGCATGATTGCAAGAATCTCCTCATCATAAATTGAGTAATTTTTTTCGACACCCCTCAACTTCCTATTTTCAAAAGCAATTGGGTGATTGTTTTGCATTACAACAACACCTATTCCTTCTCTTGAAGCATCACACTAAAGCTTGAAGGGTTTGGAGAAGTCAAGTATGGCCAAAAAAGGGCATGTAGTCATGATTTTCTTAAACTGATCAAAGGATTTATGTGTTGCACTAAACCATGCAAATACCCCATTTTCGGTGACATCAGTGAGAGGAGCAACCAAATGAGAGAAACCCTTCACAAACCTTTTGTAGAAGCCACAAAGATCAAAAAAACCCTTTAGTTGGGTAAGGTTTTCTAGTGGTGGCCAATCCAAAATGGCCTTAATCTTTTCTTGGTAAACACTAACTCCCTTTGAGCTAATGACATGACCAAGATACAAGAGTTCGGTCATACCAAATTCACATTTGGATTCCTTAGCAAACAAGGATTCAGTTTCAAGAATGTTCAACACTTCCTCCATATGTTTCATATGCTCCTCCCAAGACTTCTAAAAGATTAGGATATCATCAAGGAAAATTAAAACAAACTTCCTTATATATTTGTTGAACACCTGATTCATACATGATTGGAATGTGGCAGGAGCATTAGTTAAGCCAAAAGGCATAACTAAGAATTCATAATGCCCAAAATGACATTTGAAGCTAGTATTTTCAATGTTCTCTTCTCGAACTCTTATCTCATGATAACCAGGTCTCAAATCTATCTTTGAAAAAAAGATTGATCCATGTAGCTCATTAATGAGCTCATCAATCCTTGGTATTAGATACTAGTTTTTTACATGGTATTTTTGTTGAGAGCTCTATAATATATGCACATATGCATAGTGCCATCCTTCTTTTTTACCAAAACCACTAAGGATGCAAAAGGACTCTTTCTTGGGTGAAGTGTCCCATATCCAAGAGTTTTTTGATGGACTTCTCAATGTCATCCTAGTGCCTCTTGGTATGTCGATATTAAATTAAGGTGAGGAAGTAAGTGTTTTGTTTAAGGGTTGGAGTTGATCTACACTTGCTTGGGCGATGTTGCAAAGCATTCAATAAAAATATTAGATTCAATGACTAACCAAATCAAATATTTTTTAAATTCCTTCATAACAAGAATGTTACCTCAATACTTGTAGAAATTTGGTAAAAAAAATGGAGATGAATTAATCAATTCATAAATCACAAAAAAAAAACTTCCAAATATTTAAGCTTCAATAACCTATTTTTATTTATTTTCTCTAAGATAAATAAATTTAATAAAAAAATAAAAAATAAAACTAATTGTCTCATTGTATCCCTCATTTACAGGGCTTAGCAGGTTGATCATGCTTCTAATCATAGAGGAGATGCTCATTGGATCCCCCCCAACCAAGGATGGGTAAAAATTAACTTTGATGATGCTTCTCATGGCAACCTAATTCTATCAGGGGTAGGGTGTGTAATAAGAGATCAAGAGGGAATAATCTTTATGATAGTTGTTAAAAAACTCCCAAAAGGAACCAACAATAACGTTGAGTTTTAAGAAGCTCTTTTAGGAATGACGCTATGCAAAAAAATTAAATTCAAGAAAGTTCACCTAGAGGGTGACTCACAAATCACCTTAAACACCATCTATCTAAAGGATGTACCAAACTGGAAACTCAAGAAATGGATAGCATCAATTTGGGAGATATTAAGCCAACTTGATGTTTTTTGCATGTCACATTTGTTTAGAGAATGGAATGGCATGGTAGATCAATTATAAAAATGGGCGATTGAAATGAATAACAATGAATTTATCCTAAAATGTTATTTTTTGGCACAAGTTACCAAAAGAAGTGGATATGGATGAGAGGTTAAGGACCATGATAGTAAGTAATTAAGGGGAAAGAAAACTAACGTGAACTAAAGGAGTGTGCAAAAGACTACACCAAACATAAGCATTCGTAATGATAACTCCATATTAAATGGGTCATGAAGGTGAGAGTGACATTCATTCCTACACCTTCAAGATGGATACCACTAGTTTCTTGAGAAAAAAAAAAGATAGATGACATTTTATGGGGATATTTTTGAGTGAAGGATAAAGAAGGTTTTGAAAACAAAAGTTGGGGTAGTCATGTATGTTATTCGATTGGTTTAAGGTGACATATACATCAACTTGGTTAGGAGATACTATGTGAATACAAATATTGTATCAAATATTTAATGCACATGTTGTTAGATACAAGGGAGGAACTACTACATGTGGAAAGGATGATGATGGTGTTGAATGAACAAGACAACTAAGAGTGGGGTGAATCATTTGTATCTTATGAAAAAACCAAAACCCTCATTAACATTTAGATCCACAAGCATTCATCAAACCCTTAATTTGTTATGAAGTTTTAACATGAAAAGAAGATAACATAAACTTAAATAACTCGACACCAAACACAAGAGAACACCAAATTTACGTGGAAAACCCAATGAGGGAAAAACCATAGTGAGGTTTAGCTCACAATATAAGTAATAGAAAAATTGGTACAAAGGTTCACTGCCAGAATAGGACACACTATCTTGAAAGGCTCACAACCAAGGCTCACTATCAAAGTACAAAAAAGAAGATAGAGAAGAAATGTTACAAAAAGAACATTATCTCAATGCAACAAAATTTCCACCACAATAACTCCAACACCTTCATGGTCTGTTTGAATGATTGCAAACATCTTCTGCTCACTACACCTGATAATCCAACACTTGTGAGTTCACACTACTTTGCTCAATTTTGCATCACTTGCATCATATACTTCACACACATCTTTATTGCATCTATCTTGACCTCCAACAATTCAACTCATACTTATATCGTCCTCAACCTTGAAACCATTTCCATGGTCTAAAATGCACCTCAAACATGCAAATTCAAATTAAGTTGATGCCAAAACAATCCCACAATGGATAGGAATGAAGGAAAACCACACAAATCCTTAGTTGGGACCCAAATTTGTCCTAATATGCCTCAACATGCTTCCATCAACTTTGAAGGCACTTCGCATGTAGTGTAAACACTAGGTCAGTTGTTACTCATGCAAACACCATTAAAATTTTAAATACACACTTCCTTTGATCGATCCATAACTTTCAGACAACAAACTTCATTTAAACATGATCGAAAAAAGATCCTAAAAACTAACAAACTCCTTCGCAACAAATTTCACCTGAAGAATGTACAAGGTTTGTACACTCAGACAACGCTACCAAACACTGTAACTCAAAAGACCATCTTTCAGAACACCAAACCAAAAATTCTCTTGCCACAAGCAAGAGACCAACACCATCAACTCTCACTCAGAACTGCAAGTCCTAAAACATAACTGCAAAGAAATGAGAAGCAAAGAAATTTCTCCCAGCCACCTCTGTAATGCATAGTTCACACACTGGTAAACATAACTTATTTTGTACAATGATCTATCACCACAAATTCTGAATATAGCATCTTTGAACACCTATAACCAACATATTTGAACCACACAAGCAGATCTTCACCCTAGAAGAAATTTGGAGCAAAACTAGAACACACTTTTGTAACAATCTCTCTCAACCACTACATAGTTGACATCAAATGACAACACAAGCATGTTGACACCAATGACAACACCTTCATACTTGCAACAATCTCCCCCTTTTTCATTTATGGCAAAACAAGATGTGAAAAACCATCAAAGACAACTCTCCTTTTCTTATTGATTTGACAACTTAAACAACATTTGTCTCCCCCCCTTTCAACTTATTTTTTTCCACATGCGTAACTCTCCTTTTGACAATAATGATCAGACAACATACACAACTTTCTCCCCCTAATACCTTGCACTTTTTCACATGATTCTCTATCCCCCTTTGACATCAATGGAAAAGGATAAAATGTTTTGCATTGTTCTCCCCCTTTGACATCAATGGCAAAGGATAAAATGTTTTGCATTGTTCTCCCCCTTTGACATTGAACCAAGATACTTGCAACTGCGCTGAATACTCTTTTCCATTACTACTTTGAATACTCTTTTCCATTACTGCTCTGAATACTCCCCCTTAGGAGCACACACCAATTTGCAACAATTTGCAATATCACTACCTACTCCCCCCGTGAGGTAGCCACCAACATCAATCCAAACAAAGAGTGAATCCATAGATCCATTGGACTGATGCATCTAGTTCAAGGAAGGAGGGCCAATGACCACCAACTTCTCCTGAAGATACTCAAAAGTATCCTTATGAAGAGCCTTAGTGAATATGCCAACAATATGATCCTTTGTAGGCACATATTCAAGCTTCACTTCATTCTCCACAGCCTTCTCTCTCAGAAAGTGATATTTGATTGAAATATGTTTTTCCCTTGAATGCATCATTGGATTCTTTGACATTCTTATTACACTTGTATTGTCACAAAAGATAGAAATAGGCTCATCATACACCACTTTGATATCCTTCAATGTTTCCCTCATCCACAAAACCTGTGTGTAGCAAGATGCTACTACAATGTACTCAGCCTATGCAATAGATAAAGAAAATGAATCTTGTTTCTTGCTTAGCCATGACACCAATCTATATCCAAGAAAGAATACACCACCACTTGGAATTTTTCTTTCATCCACACAACCAACCCAATATGCATCTATGTAAGCATTCAATGTGAAATTAGTATCTTTTGGATACCATAAGCCATGATATGGAGTGCCCTTCAAGTATCCAGATATCCTCTTTACTGCTGCAACATGTGACTCTATGGTATTTTCTTGAAATCTAGCCACAAGATAAACTACATGCAAGATATCTAGTCTAGTAGTAGTTAGATATGGCAATCCACCAATCATAGATCTATATTTTCTCTGATTAGCCTTAGGGGATTCATCATTCTTGCTCAATTTGCAACTAGTAACCATAGGGGTACATACCAGTTTGAAGTCTTCCATTCCATACTTTGTCAACATTTCTTTGACATACTTTGACTGTGAAATGACTATGGCTTTATTTATTTGATTGATTTGTAGCCCAAGGAAGAGATTCATCTCCCCAAACATAAACATCTCAAACTATTTTTGCATTTCTTCTACAAACTTCTTACACATAGCTTCATTTCCTCCAAAAATTATGTCATCAACATACACAACTACAATCAAGATTTGATCTTTCTCAACCTTAAGTAAAGGTTACTCTTTGTGGTGCCTTTATTGAATCCTTGTATCAAATACTTATCCAATCTTACATACCAATTTCTAGGAGCTTGTTTCAATCCATACAATTCCTTCTTCAATATGCAAACCATGTTAGGTTTATATGATAACTTAAATCCTTTTGGCTGCTCCATGTATACTTCTTCCAACTCTCCATTATGTTGGGTGAAAATTATGTAATCCATTTTTAATAGACTACATAGCCTTGATTTCAACCACAATTGTGTGAGATATGATCTCTCCTCTCAGAAAGGGGAGGCACCTTTCTTACTGCTTTTTGAAACTTAGTAAGACTAATTAAGTATTCACAAAAACGTACACTACAATTAAGAGATGTGGGTGTGTCACATTCATACTTCTCTCTTTTTTCAGAGAATATGTTTTACAATGCTTCATAGTTGGTAGTTCTGATTCGATACAACTTCAAACTAAAAAAAAATCAGAAATTCCAATATCTCTATCTTGTTAAAGCAAAGCCTAGAGATACCAGCATAATAACAATAAATAAGAAAATAAGAAAGAAAAGCTCACGAAGGCACAAGGTTGTTCTGTAGCTTTTCACCAATGGATCCTTGAGATATGTAATGAGTGTTGTATTAGAAGCACAAAGTCTTCTAGATATAGCACAACAATTCCATGAACAAAGGAATAAATACAAGCACAAAGTCTTGTAGAGAATTCACCAATAGTTATTCAATCAGTATCACAAATTCAAATAAAGAGTGCAACACAAAGTTTACACAGATTTACTTAAATCCCTTCAGATCTTAGTTACTAATCACCACCAATTAGATCAAGCCAAAGTTAATTGATTCCAACAAAAAGTCTAGTATGCAACTTTACTTCTTTATTGATCATATTCAAATTCACAAAGATGAACACAAAGTTTCATGTATTTGCTTCAAAATGGGCAGCACTTTGTTGCAAAAGATTAAAGGTAGCTAATACAAAAGAAATCCCTTATATTTATAAAAGAGAGGGAAGATAAAATCTAGTAAAATTAGATGAACAAATCTAGGAAAGTTAGGTGAGCGAATTTAGGAAAATATCACCTACCTAAAAGACTTATTCAAAAATTTTGTCCATCATTATAGGAAAACATCTTTGATTTTACATGTAATTACATTTTGCAAAATGACATGTAAAATGTCAAAACTTATTTACATAAAGCATGAAAAATGCTAAAACTGGGAAATCTAATCTAAGGCAAAACTTTTCCTTCTTCAACATCTTTCTCCATGAAAACTTCATGATGACATGCACTTCATCACTATCTGGCATTGGAGTGTACTTTGGAGATGATGAGGATTTTTGAGATTGACTCCTCTAATGAGATTGAACGCTTTTTGGTGCCTTTCAAATCTAAAATAAGCTAGAAATCCATCATTTTGTTCATTGAAGCTATTGAGAAAGCTTCATCTTCAAATTCTTCTTGGCGCTAAAAATCAACGCTTCAATATATTAAAGGACTTGGGTAGTTTCATGTAAAAGCGGTGAAAAATGGAGCTTTTGCATGAAATATGTAAGACCGGTGAAAAACAGAGCTCCTACATGTTAAATATGTAAAAGCAGTGAAAAATGGAGCTTTTACATGTCATATGTAAAAGTGATGAAAAATAGAGCTTTTGCATGAAATATGTAAGAGCAATGAAAAACAAACCTTGTACATGTGAAATATGTAAAAGTGGTGAAAAATGGAGCTTTTACATGTCATATGTAAAAGTGGTGAAAAACAAAGCTTTTGCATGAAATATGTAATAGCAGTGAAAAACATAACTCCTGCATGTGAAATATGTAAAAGCGATGAAAAACAGAGAGCTTTTACATGTCATATGTAAAAATGGTGAAAATTAGAGCTTTTGCATGAAATATGTAAGAGTGGTGAAAAATAGAGCTCCTACATGTGACTTGTGTTTTGAGATGTGGAAGTGCTAAAAAACCTCGCTCCTACATGTGCTAGAAAATGACTAAGGCATGAAATATGTAAAAGCAGTGAAAAGCAAAGCTTTTACATGTGACTTGATATTTGAGATGTAGAAGTGCTAAAAAACCCCGCTCCTACATGTGCTAGAAAATGACTAAGGCATGAAATATGTAAGAGCAGTGAAAAAAAAAGCTTTTACATGTGACTTGAGATTTGAGATGTAGAAGTGCTAAAAAACCCCGCTCCTACATGTGCCAGAAAATGACTAAGGCATGAAATATGTAAGAGCGGTGAAAAAAAAGTTTTTACATGTGACTTGAGACTTGAGATGTAGAAGCACTAAAAATCCTCACTCCTACATGTGCTAGAAAAAGACTAAGGCATGAAATATGTAAGAGCGGTGAAAAACAAAGCTTTTACATGTGACTTGAGATTTGAGATGTAGAAGCACTAAAAAACCCCACTCCTTCATGTGCCAGAAAAGGACTAAGGCATGAAATATGTAAGAGTGGTGAAAAACATAGCTCCTACATGTGCCAAAAAATGACTAAGGCATGAAATATGTAAGAGTGGTGAAAAACAAAGCTCCTAAATGTACACAAAATTTTCTAACTCCCAAAATTGAATTTTCACAACTTGGTTTAAAATGAGAATTTTGAGGAACTAACAAAGGTTAATGATCATAATGAATTTTTGAGGATGGGTGACCACGCATAAGGACCAATGCAATTTGCCTCATTTTACGTGCTTAGAGTACGTTGGCTACAAAACATACAAGTTTCATAGGGGTTATCCCTTGAATTGAGCATGTTGAATTCGAGGATAACACATTCAAGAAAACAAACTTCACATCCATCTGATAAATATTAAAATACTTATGTGCTATAAAAGCCAAAAACATCCTAATTGCTTCCATTCTAGCCATCAGAGAAAATGTCTCCTCAAAGTCTATTCCTTCAACTTGTGCATATCCTTTACACACAAGCCTTGCCTTGTTTCTTACCACTTCTCCATTCTCATTCAATTTATTTATGAACACCCACTTAGATCCAATTATGTTTTTGTTTGTTAGTCTAGGGAGAAGTTCCCAAGTCTAATTCTTCTCAATCTACAAAAGCTCTTCTTCCATAGCTTTCATCCAATGTTCATCCTTGCATGCCTCAATCATTGTCTTAGGTTCAACTTTAGAAAGTAGACATAAGTTTACCTCTTCTTCAACAACTTTCCTTCTTGTCAACACACCTTTGCTTTTGTCTCCAATGATTTGTTCTTCAGAATGATTTCTCTTCAAATACTTAGGGCTTCTAGGGGTATTTTCCAGAGCTTCTTCCTCTTCATCCTGTGCTTCCTGTTCCTTAGCTTTTTCTTCTTCTTCTTTGTAGGAAAGTTCATCTGATTCATATCCATCTATCACCATTGAATTTTGTAGATATTCATCCACTTTGGCACTTGCACTCTCAACAATCTTTCTTAATATTTTATTGTAACATCTATAAGCTTTTCTTTTAGTAGAATATCCAAGGAATATTCCTTCATTAGACCTTGCATCAAACTTTCCTAAGCTTTCTTCATCTCTTCTGATATAGTATTTTCTTCCAAACACTCTAAAGTACTTGACAATAGGGATCCTCCCATACCACAACTCATAGGAAGTCTTCATACTGTTTTCTTTTTCATGAAATTTGTTAAGTATGTAAACAACAGTATGAATTTCTTCTCTCCAGTAGACCTCCTGTAGGTTAGCTTATTTCATCATAGTCCTTGCAGCTTCTTAAACAACTTTGTTTTTCCTTTCAACCACTCCATTTTTTTGAGGAGTTCTAGGGGTAGACACGTGCCTCTTTATGCCGTGATTCTCACAAAACATGTTAAATTCATTGGAGGTGAATTCTCCACCTCTATCAGACCTCAAAAATTTGATCTTCACATCCATTTCATTCTCAACCATAACTTTAAATGCTTTGTATCTATCTAGGGTGTCATATTTTTCTTTAAGAAAAGTAACCCATGTCATTCTAGAATAATCATCAATCAAAAGCATGAAATACATGTCACCTTGTATACTTCTCACTCTTGTAGGACCATAGAGATTTGTATGCACCAATTCCAACAATTCGGTAGAAGATTGTTCTTTAACCTTGAAACTTCTTGTTTGTTTTCCAATCTGACATTCCTTGCAGACAACATTGATAGGCTTTGTAATCCTTAGAAAATATTTCACTGTTTGAACTAAACTGATCCTAACCAAATTATCAAAATTGATGTGACACATCCTCCTGTGCCATGGCCAACTTTCATTAATTTGAGTCATAAAGCAATGACCATCAACACCCTTGAGTTGATAAACATTTCCATATGTCCTTTTTCCAGTAGCAATCATAGTTTTAGACCCCTTTTTAATCTCACATCCATCATCCTGAAACATAATATTATATCCTTTGCTACACATTTTTCCAACACTCAAAAGGTTATGCCTTAAACCCTTAACATAGTAAACATCATCAGTATTACCATCATATTTTTCAATTTTAACAAATTTATTCTTGTATCTAGTCATATGATTTGAGCAACCACTATCAATGATCCAATGGTTCTTATCTTTTCTAACATGAATATTATATACCAAAGTACCTTCAACCTTAATCTTTGTCTCCATTGTCTCCAAAGCACTTTCCTTCACACATCTTTCAGATTTAGTAGAAATAGATTCATCTTTTAAAGCCAAGAACAAGCATTCATCATCATCAAGATCTCCATAATTTGATTTATCATCAGAAATACCAACATCTTCTCTAACATAATATAAGCTTGATGCATGCACTGTTGAGTGAAATATTAGTTCTATGAAAATTAAGTCTTTGGGAGAGGTGATGATTTCATCTTCAATAGATGGTCATGGCTTCTAAGTAGCCAAGGGTGCTCTTTCTTTTGAATCAAAGTTACTTGTAGAGAAAACCATGTTATGGTACTAGAGACTTGGCCACATTAGAGAAAAGGATCTAAGGACCTTAAAAAATAAAAACCTTGTTGAAGGCATTGAACACTCGGAATACTAAGAGAGGGGGTCAATCAGTATTATTTTAAACCATTCAAACATTTAAACATCCAAACCACATAGTACATTCAATCGCGGCAATTAAAGAAAACATGAAACATCAACATCACATAACACATGAACACCAAGATTTTTACGTGGAAAACCCAAAATGGGGAAAACTACGGTGAGGATTAGGCACTCACAATATATTATAACCAGTTATAGTATATTTACAGAATTTCTCACTACAAGTGGACTCACTACCCATAGAGAAAAAGATAAAATAGAAATTATGGCTCATAACCTAGTTTGAATTATTACAATTTCATCTATCATATGCATGAATTATAGTTTCAATGAAGCTCAATAAATTGACTTTACACACTTCATTTGATTATGATCTAACACACTTCTTTCCTCTACATTCACATCACTCTAATCTTCTACTCAACATTTATAACTTAAATTCACACTGCTCTGATAATATTTACATCATTTGCATGTCTCTTATTCCTTTCTTGTTATCAAAACATGAAAAATGATCTAACATATATATCTGTTTCAATCATAACATCAATTAGGTCGAACTAATTAGATGTAACATACAAAATATAGAAAATGTAACTTTTCAGGCTCAAATCCTTTCACACACCTCGCACCAAGATTCAAATCTTAAAATGCTTTGAAATAGGTCGGAATGGACCTATAATAGCTCCCATAAAACACTGCAATACATATTTAACCTTTGCATACCTTCACACTTATTAGGTCAGCACCGTAGAAGACCTAATACAAATATTATTCAACTGTATATACATATTCGGGCAGCCAAAACATGATGAAATTATGGAATTAGATACTTATAAAAAAAAAAATAATGATAGAAGCCCAAACTGAAATCTTCATTCGCAAACCAGTGCGGACTCAAAAATTGAATGCTCTGTTACATAGAATTAATAGATTGGACATTTAGTTAATTTTCCATCACAACTAATTTTACCGGATCAAACCATCTTGCAAAAATGTCTTCCACAAACACTCCAAAACCTATTAGAACCAACCAAAATGGTCTGCAATGATTTGCAACATGATCTCCACATCAAGATATAATGTTGACATTAATGACAACACTGCAACATAGAGTAATATACCTTGTAATTATCCCTCATGCTTATGTTGCTAGGAGTAGCATGAACACCATTCTTCCAACAATCTCCCCCTTTGTCATTAATGACAACATGCCAAAATATATCTCCAAAACATCCTCCCCCTTTGAAATCAAGGTCAAAAGATGCCTACAATGACTGCTCTCACTTATACCCAATATTCCATTAAAAAATATGTGCATTTGTACAAACTGAAAGATAGAATTGACTCCCCATGAGTCATATACCAAAGCAAAAAAAAAACAAACTATATTGGACACTACTATATATACTCTGCATATATACAAAGAATCTTGAAAATGAAAACTAAAATGCATAAAGAATACAAAAATGTGTCAACTGAAGGAAGTTGACTCTTGTAGCTTATGAAAATGGGTCTTCCATGCTTGTTTTCCTTCCTTCCATATCTTCATTGTTGGCCTAAGCAATTTGCATTGTGTTTCAAATTCCATCAATATTTCTTCTCATTTTTCCAAAGTGCTTGGTACCAGATTCATCTGTGTAGCTTTAGTAGAACTCAAAAGGGCACTAGATACAGATATAAATTTTTCATTCACCAAGTACCTTATCTCTCCAAACTACAAAATGACATTTTCCCTTTGTGCTTGCAGCTGGAAGAAATTCTTATGCAAATCCTAGATTACACTCGTTATATTACTAGCTAGATCAAGTTTCATATCATAGGCACTGGAGGCTTTATTTTTCTAGGACTCAATGGAGTCCATCTCATTCTTGATGCTCTGTGTGGAACCGGGCCACTTCATTCAATATTGAAACAAATCCTTAGCCTCATCTAAACAAATATGTGCATCCTTCAAATTATTTGAGAACTTCTTATGTGGTAGACCACACTTCTCTATGATTTCCATCATTTTATCATTAATTTTATTTTCTACTTCTTTCTCTACTTCACCTCTAAGACCGTTGGTGTATTCCTTACAAGAATAAATTAAAAGCTTTAAATTTTCCATACCAAAGAGTGATGTGTCAATGTTTGCACTGGGTACGACCTCTTGCAATGCTTTCACTTCTTCCTCCATTAGCTCTCCACTCTTCTAATGCATCTCAATAATCTCCTTCCAAGTAGATTCATGGAATACATCTCCCAATTGTAGTTTGTGGAGTGGAGAATTTATTTCTAAATCTACATTTCCTTGTTGCATCGGCAGGTGTAGCAATTGTGAAGAAACAATAGGTTGGAACTTGAGTTGCATTCTTAGTAGGTTCTTCAAGGAATCTCCAAAGGAGCTAGAGGATTCACCAGAATAATTTGTAGTCTTCACATATTTCTCCTTTACTTCCTTTCCCTTGTCCTTTTCGGAGTTTACATGTGTCTCTTCTTCTGTTCTTGCATTTTCAAAGGTATCCTCTTCCTTATCTTCACTTCCCTTCTCATTATCTTCTCACTCATCTCCCTTCTCTACATCACCAATTTCTTCTTCAACATCTTTATTCACGTCTTCCTCTATAGATTGGTCTAGGTTATCTAGAGGAGGAGTCTCTGGTTTATCTTGGACAATATCAACAATTTCTTCATGTATCGAAGGAAGATAAGTATCCTCCTTTGTTGCTTCTTCTCCAACATCCTTCTATGCTTCCTCATCCTCTTTTTCCAATTCTTCCACTACCAAAGGGGCATTATCTTAAATGTTCTCTTCATCTGCTACATGCTCATGTTGTGGTGACTTCTGGAGCAGTGTTCTTTGAAATCATACTATGTTTATGTGCAATGTCAGAAATTTTATCATTTGTCTCCTTCTATAGCTTCTCAAATTCATTCTTATCTCTACCCATAAGGATAGTTACTCTTTGCTTCACCCTGAATTTTGTGGTGTAAACCTTAGCCAATGTGGCTCTATTCTCCTCAGAAAGAGAAACGCCAACTTTATCCAATGAATATTCCTTTATCATTCCTTCTTCAGTTGCTTCTTGTCTTCTCTTCACCAAAACATTCCAAATCTTCATAGGAATGTTCTTCTCAATGTTTTTCATATCAACCTTTAAAACAATAATATATTTGATAATTGTCTCAACAATGGTGGCCCTATCCACCTCATTTGCTTCATTATACAAAGTTGCAGTTTCCCCTAACATCTCATACTGCAAAATGTTATTGAACAATGCTTCTAGTTTCATGGAAGAGTGAGGTCTTACCAATTCTATTTTCTTTTGTTATTTTCTCTCATATGGAGTCTTCTTCTAGATTGTTTTTGACCTCTTCTTATTTGGTGATACCTTCTTCGTGGCCTCTTTCTTCTTCTCCCTCATGTGAACAACAAACTTCTATTATTCCTCCATCTCTTCTTCAATGTTTGTGTCAATAATGTCAAATATTTTTCTTTTAACACTGGCTTCACCCTATGAAGCTTCACTTCTTCTTTTGCAGACCAAATGTGGTCCTTCTTCCTCCATTTCTTCTTCTTCTTCCACATTGACACTTATATTCCTTTCTCTCATTGCCTTTTGCTTTTTTCTTTTCTTGGTAGGGGCTACAATGGTTTTCTTCTTCTCAGTTCCTATAGTTTGCACAACTGGAGGGGTTTTTTCCTATACAGAGGACTAGTAGTTTTTTTCCTCTTTTCTCCAATAGACTACATAGTTCCGGAGGACTTTTGGATAGCAAGAGGGGTGGTAGTTATCCTACCAAATCTTCTTATTCTTTTTGAACCTCTTGTAACACTTGATTCTCCCTTAGCTTTTGCTCTTGCTTGCAACACTTGTTCCTTTAGGATGCCCATTTCCTCCCCATACTTGTCAACCATTTTCTCAACCTTTTTAATTTGTGGTTTTCTTTGTTCCATGTGCACCTTTAGGTGTGTGCAAGAAGTTGAGTCCACTTTTTGGCCAAAATGTGGAAGTGTCTTCCCTAATTTTCAGAATTTATCACATTTGACCTTAATATTTGAAGCACTTAGAGATGGAATTTTAAAAAAAGTCACTAATAATAAAATGTGGTACTTGAAGTCTAGTTTCCAAATATGTAATTTAGTTTAATATCCAAATGATACAAATTAATTTTCAATAGGCGTAACTTCTAAAAACCACAGTTTAAAAGTTACTTTTTTACCATACCATGCATGTGTATGTCATCCATATTTTGACCTAAATAATTGTATTTTTCTAAATCCTTTTGGAAAAATATTTGTAACACACTAAAGAATGATCATGCTTATTTTTTTGTAAATTTTTTTGGTTAATTTTTTATTGGCCATATTTTTTGTTTTGAAAAATTGTTGTGTACGTCACGTATAAGATGACCTAAACTTATCATTTTTTAAATTTTTTTTGAAATTGAAAAGAATTTTCTAAAGTATGCTTTCGTACAATTCATTTTTCAAAAAAATATTGTAACAAAAAGTTATTAAAATATTAAAAAACCCTAATATTTCAAGTTTATGGACCAGTTTCATAAAAATTAATTGAAAAATAGAAAAAATAATCTAATTGTAATTTTTTTTACATATTTGGAATCTACACTATGTCATCTATAATGGGTTTTAATTTCATCAAAAAAATCTACAAAAAAGGTTTTCAAACATATATCCAAAGTCACTATTTTCTTGTGACATTGACATGAACTTCAAGTTGCAAGTCAAACCAGGTCCAAAGCTTAGGTTCAGGTCCCCAATCCTTTTCTTGAACCAAAATACAAAGCAAAAACTCAACCAAAAATTCAAATTTAAAAATGGGATCCCGGTTTACTAAATGGGATCCCATTTGCTTCATTTATTATTTTAACCATTGAAAAAAGAAACGGGATCCCATTTAATTTTTTATCATTTTATTTTTAAATTTTTACTGCTAAAAAATTACTGTCAATTTTGCAACTTGACAATGTACGACCAACAACGATAATTTCACCTATTTTCTATTGAATTTTATCTTCTATGGGCTCTTGAACTTGCAATTTAATTTGAATTTTGAAAGGATGCATCATTGGAACAGTTTTTGAGTGGAATCGTGTTCATTTTCTACTTGTTTGAAGGAGGAAGAAAGAATAATTTCACTATTGACATTCATTTGTAGTTTAGAATTTTGCAATCATGGGATCACAATGTCGCAATAAGAGGAAAGATAGGAAGGTATTGACCCCTAAAGAAATTCAAGCAAAGAGAGAGGAGGCAAAAAGACAAAGAGATAGAAGAATGAGGTGTTGATCAATGAATAATGTTGAAGCATCCAATTCCACGAATATTGAAGATAGAAACATTGAAGAGACCATGGATGTAGACAATGCGAATTTGCAAGAGGTGAATGTGGAAAATAATATGATTATACAAACTAATCCTGTTATGTCTTCAAATCCACCTTTCAATGTTATGGAGAATGTGACAATAGGCACAAATCTAGGCGCATCTTCAAATCCACCTTTGAATGATTTGAAAACTTTGATTGTAGAAGATTTAAAAAAAGATGGATTTAACGATGTTGATATCAATAATATTCATAGATAATGAAAATTTTAGACTTTGTGTTATTAAAAATGAAAATGAAAATCATTGTTGTTGAAATTAAAAATGAAAATTGTTTTGTTGTTGAAAATGAAAATGAAAATGAAAATCATTTTGTTGTTAAAAATGAAAAAAAAAAAAAATGTTGTTGAAAATGAAGATGAAAATCATTTTGTTGTTGAAAATGAAAATGAAAATCGCTTTATTGTTGAAAATGAAAATGAAAACCATTTTGTTGTTGAAAATGAAAATGAAAATCGTTTTGTTGTTGAAAATAAAATGAAAATCATTTTGTTGAAAATGAAAATGAAAACCGTTTTGTTGATGAAAATGAAAATGAAAATGAAAATGAAAATGAAAAATCCTTTTGAAGTTGAAAATAAAAATGAAAATCCTTGAGATGTTAAAAATGAAAATATATATTTTTAAATTGAAAATACTATTTTGGATAATCTTTCTGGTAAGATGTCTTGGAGACAAATAAGAATGCATGCCAATGGGTTATACAAAAAAAAATTATCATAAAAAAGTATTATTTTAATGTAACACATGATGCAATTGATGAGAATGTGGAAAATGAGAAAAGTAATGAAAAATTTAGGCATTTATGTTAAACCAAGAAGAAAAGATGAATCACTTAAATATGTTATATCTACTATTGCTCATGTCATTGAATCTATTGGAAAGAATAGTTGATCTAAAGATAAGAATGTAGCATGATGAGCTATAACAATTGCTATAGTTAATAAACCAATTTTGAATAAAAAAATGTTAAACAATATTAGTGAAATTCTAAAAATACACCCTAAAACATTGGTAAGAGTGGTAAAGAGAAGTGAAAGTATAGAAAATGATCCAATCAACCAATGTTGGAGTTTAGTGTTCGACTCTTGAGGTTTGACATGAAATTGAATATTGAAATAAAATATTTGATTAAAAAATATTGGCATGATAATACTAGGGTATCATCTAATACTAGAGATGTTTTGAAATTAAGAGTGGGGTCTAAAGTTCGCAATCATTATCCAAAACACCTATTAGACACAACTCAAACTGAAATTTATAGAAAATTTTGTGGTGATTCAGTGTTACCTAGTAATATAAGAATAAGTCAAAGATATTTTAAAAAATATTGTAGACACCTAAATTTGGACAGTTACCATTTATCCAAATTTTTCCCCTTTTCATCTAAATATCCTTTCATCTGCATTAATTAGGTAATATCACTATTATTTAATTAATACCCCTAAAGTCCTCTAAATCCTTAAGGTATCTAGTTAAATAATTAAATACCTTACCCTTTATCCCCCTTTTCCTCAAAGAATTAAATAAATAAGACATTTATTTAATTCCTCACATGTTACATCCTCTATCATCCTAATCCACCTCCTAATCTCATCATTAGGGATGTGCACATGTCTAATCCTTGATTAGGATGTGTCACATCCTCCAACTTTTGCAAGTTGGCCCATAATCTTCATTAGCCACTAATTGTCTTCTACTCACTGATTAACTGGTCCAATCAGCATCTTGGTCAACTCTCTCATTCCCCAAGGAATTTTTATTTCTTTTTTGTCTTTTCCATGTGAATTTAAGATTCAATTTTTATTCCTCCAAGGATTCTCTTCGTCCCCATGTGATCATTGAAAGGTCACATGAGTCACATGAAGCCAAGAACCTTCTATTATAAGGACCTTGCCTTATCCACAAGGTACTTTTTAGCCTCCTTCATAAGAACCTTGTCTTATCCACAAGGTGCTCCTCATATGAATTTAAAATCCATATTTATTCTCCCAACCAATCATATGAATTTAAAATTCACATTTATTTCCCCAACCACTTTTTTCTTCCTCGTGGAGATTTTTGAGTTTGAGGAATACTAAAATTTCTCATATGTCACTTTCCTCTCATATGGGAACAAGAAGTTCATTTTTAAGGAAATCTTCTCCCCTCCAAAGGTACTTTCAAAGTACTTGTGCTTCTTACACATCACTTGTCCTTCTTCCACATCATTTGTACCCTTTCCATCTCACCATGTCCTTTAGACACTTCATCCTCTACATGGAAAGATGTGAGGGCTTGTGAGTCCTCAACTCACCATAGCCCTCCATCTTGGCCATGGTGGCTCAATATTGACTGTTGAATTCTCTAGAGAATTCAATTTCTTCTATAAATAGCCCCCCTTCTCATTCATTCATTTATATTATGCATTTTATCACACTCATTTAGCACTCAATCCATTCAAACAATCATCAAGCACTTGCTCATGTTTTGCATTCAAGCACTAGTTCATATCCTCCATTGTTGCACATTTGCAAGCTTGCATCCCCTTCATTTACATTCATCTCTTAGAACACCCACATCCTCCATTGCATCTTCACCTACTTGCCTATCATTTTAGATCATCTTTCCACCAAAGGAGCACACATCCAAGCTTTAATCAAGGGCCAACCAAGGAGATCAACATAGATAAAGGTATAAATACTCTTGCTTTATCTCTTATTTTATTTGTGTTCTACTTAGACTAATCTTGAAGTGGTCTAGTGCTCTCTACTTTGCATTTCTTAGTTTTTTTTGCATATTTAGGAGTAGAAACACTTGCACACATTTTTGGCACACCTGGTGGGACCCGCAAATGGGTCTCTTTTTTTTTGCTTTCATGTTTGCTATTTTTTGAGTTTTTGCAGGTTCAAGTGACATAGAGGGGCGACTAGGCCCTGCAACCGGGCCCTGACATAGGTGAACAGGACCTAACACAGACGCCTGTCTGAGATAACAATTAGTTTCACTCTCTATTTTGGCATCAGGGGCGACCAAGACCTGTAAAGGGGCAACTAGGCCCTGACATAGGTGATCAAGACCTGGCACATATGCCTGTCTGAGACAAAACAATCAATTTCAGTCTTTATTTTGGAAACAGAGGCGACCATGACTTACAAAGGGGCAACTAGGACCTATAAAGGGGCGACCAGGCCTTGACAGGGGTGGCTAGGCCCAGAACAGGGGTGACCAAGCCCAGACAACAACTTTTGCAAGGTAAAAATATTGTTTTGAGTCATTTTTGCAGATTGTTTTCTATTGTTCTGATTATTATTAACCCCCTAACTCATCTTGTTGGTGATTGTGAAGGTTTTTACTAATGTTTATGCGGGTATTTTATGCTTGAAAAAGAACATAAGTTAAAACTACTAACACATTTGTTGCAGGACGAAAGGACCAAGGATTTTAGTTAGTGTGTTTGCCTTCATTTTTCATACTAATTAGGCACATAGTCTAAGTAGGGGAGTCAAAAAATTGTGTGTTTTGTTTGTAAGTAAGCTATTGATGTATCCAACCCCCTTGTTCCATTTGGTGATCCTAGGTGAAGAGAAATCGTACCTTACTTAGTCCTTTGTGTTACCTAAGGGGGGCATTACATCGTTCAAGTTTTCCCCTTGCACTTCGTATGAGCCTTGGGAGTAGCTGAAAATGGTTAGCATTCTCTTCCTAGTGGGACCTGCTTGGGGATTTCATCATCCCAAGGGATGATTCCAACCATGGATACCAGTGGGGTATATAAAGGGGGGAGGCCAAAGTTGTACCCCAATCCAGTCACATCATTTCTAATGAAGCATCGAAGCTAGGGTGATATCTAGATAGACATGAAGAGTTGTTCTGAGCCTTTAGTATCTCGTTGGGGTTCCTAAATCATGCTTGTGATGGGCTGGTGTTCACAGTTGTGCCTCATGTATCGAGTGTATATCAAATACTCCCTAGATCGCCTTGTTTAGCCTAGTTAGAGGATTCTGTTGGCCATACCCTTCATACTAATCCTAGGATTGTGCTACTTGAATTGTCTTTTCTATGAAAAACCAGTGCATATCTTACTAGTCAATTCAATATTTCCTTTTGCTTGTTGTTTGCAGTGTTTTATGTCATTTTCCATAGCCGTTTTGCCTAAGTCAAGTTCAGTTTTTTCAATAGGGGCGATCCCGCCCTCTGTCTTAGTCATTTTCCAATTTTTGTAATTCAGAATTGTTCATCTTTCACTTAGAGGGGTGACCATGCCCTAGGAGGGGAAACCATGCCCAAACAACTATTTTGCACTCTGAATGTTCAGTCAGTTCTATCTCCCGTTTCGTCATCTCGTTAGTCTATTCTCCCATTTTGAGCTCTCATTCAATCATTCTGTCAGTCCATTTCCCTATTTTGAGAGTCCATGAACCCCTTCATCCATTTAGAGAGTTCGTTTTTCCATCTAGGGAACCTGTTTCATCATTTGGGGAACCCATTTTGTCATTCAGGGAATCCTTTTCATTGTTTAGGGATCTCATTTTGCCATTCAAGAACCCATTCCATCATCTAGTGAGTCTGTTTCACCGCTTGTCAGGCTCCTTTTCCCATTCTGATAGCTTGTTTGACCTTGTTTTTGATTTAAACAATTCCAAAAACTAGTTAGGTGATCAGGCCCTTGGAACAAGTGACCACATCCAGGGAACAGGTGACTAAGCCCTGGGAATAGGTAACTAGGCCCTGGGAACAAGCGACCAGGCCTTGGGAATAGGTGACCACACCCCTTAGACAGGCGATCTTGCCCCTTGAATAGGCAACCCTACCCAATGCAGAGATTCAAACAGTTGGGGACCTAAAACCTTGTCATTTGTTGTGATCTAAAAACTTTCATCCCCTTTTGTTCACTCGTAATTCATCCTTTAGTCCATTTTCACTTTCTGAAATTCATCATTTCATTGACCAAATCACTTAGGGGCTTCTTAGAACATCATTAGAGTCCATATCCATCATCAAATCATCCATCCCAATCACCTAGATTTCATTTCAAGGATTTTGATTTTGATGTAGAAACTTCCAGAGGCCATAACTTTTGACTTAGGTGTCTATTTGGGCTAAAATTTTATGGGTGGTTGTGTTATGAGGTGGCATGTGGATATCCAACTAATCTTTAGTCAGTTGGCCCCTATTTTGACACATTTTCGAGGTCTCAAACTTTCATCTTGACCCTCAAAATCATGATTTAGTATTTTTTCCAGTTTTTGAAAAATCATTTTCATTAATAACTCAGAATGCATGTCTCAAATTTAGGATGTTAGTAGGAAATTCATCCTATCTTAGTTTTAAGAAGTTTTTGGGAAAAAACTAGACTCTCAAAGGTATGCTGGACTCTCAAAGGTATGCCTATGAAGTTTCCTAAAATGGCAAAATTTGACAATTTTTGAAAACTACCAAATCTGGCAATAATTTGATTGTCAACACCTTACGTCATCTAGTTAAACCCCTAAACTTGGTTTAAAATCAATCCCATCACATCCTCTAGTCATCCTAATTTGAGCTTTGATCCAATCCCAATCTAAGCTTAAATTCTAATATGAGCTTTAGTCCACCTACATCCAAGATCTTTTGATATCGAAACAAATCTTTACCTTTTCATCATCTTTTCTTTCCTTCTAATCGTCTATTCCCATCTTTTCAATCCATATCCATCCCATCCAATATCATGAATCCTTATCCTCCATCAATAGTAGTCAAGGGAAACCTTAATTATGTCGACGACGATAATGAGAGTCTTGTTGATCAAGAAGTATACGACATAGATCCCCTTGATGCTATCATTTCTAGTAAGATCTTCCCAACCACTTTCCACAATCCAATCACCAATTCAATCTATCATGTTATATCTTCATCCATGCCTAATCACGCTCCTTATGCTACCTTTGACAAGGGATATCCTGTATCTTCCCCATCTGCATATCCATCATACCCTTCATCCACATCATTTTCTTATCAACATCCACATCCTCTTATCCCAATCTATCCTCCCAATCTTCCCATCCTAATCTACCATCACAATACTCCTATTATAATTCCCCATCCATGTCCCCCTATCCTAATCCTCCTTGCCAATCTACCCATTCTAATCCTATGTCCACACCTTCTCATCTTAATCCTACACCCCCATCAACCTATCCTAATCCAATATCCACATCTTCCTATCCTATTCCACCATCCAAATATTCCTATCTTAATTCCTCATCTACTTCCTCCAACATCAACCAACCACCTGTGGCTTCCTATTATAGTCTGTTATCACAATATTCTTACCTTAACCCTCCATCTAATCCTAATCCCTCCTCCAATTCTAATCCTCCATCTACTATAAGTCTCCCATCCAATCTCATTCCTCCATCCAATCCTAGTCCACCAATGCATAATCCCAATCCTTCATCTATTCCCGTCACCCTGGATAAACCTAGAGTATGCACCATTCTCACCCCAGAAGTTCTCTAAGGACTTATGACAAAGAAGATATCCCCCACTCCATACACTACAGTCGTGGAACCATGCTCTCCCAATCCATCATCTACGGTCACTAGTGATGAGACCCTTCTTCATACCACACCTATCATTGATGTTACCACCCCTCACACCACTCAAACCAATAAAATAATCAAACCCACCGAATCCATTGAATCCCCATCTCCTACTCCGAGATCCTCAGAGCCCATTGAAGATAACCAAATCCAATCCACTCCTCCTACACCTAGATCCACCTAATCCAGTGAAGACACACAAATCCAATCCACTTCTCCCACTCCTAGTATCACTGACATCCATTCCCATGAATGCCTTGAATCCTCCATCCTTCCATCTTCCCCACTTGAAGAGTCCCTCCAAGACTCCATCATCATGCCCCCCACACAAGATGATTCATGCCAAGAGCCTGATCCAAATCATACCAACATATCCTCTTCTCCACATCAAGATCCTATTGTCCCATCTAGTCCATCTCAAGATCACAATCCCCCATCCATTCCATCCCATGATCCTCTTGATACTCAAAATCCAATCACTCCATCGCATGATTCCTTCATATCACATAATCCCTCTCCTAATACCACCCATCTAGATGTTGCTATCCCATCATCTCCATCTCATGATCCTCCATCATCACCTAAACCTACTATCCCCTCACCACTTGTATATCCCCTTGGTACTCTCACATTCTTCCATGGTGGTCTCCTTGTAGGAGAAAATCAAAGCATATATACCACCCATCATCCTCTGCCTAATAATGGACTCACATCATTCTTCTAGAATAACACAAATCCTATCATGGATTGAAATGCTCAAGACTATGAACTATCAACGAAAAGGTTTAGGTCTTCATGAGCAAGGTATTTCAGACCCATCCAAGTCAAAGAACAATCCTATACATGAGGTCTCAGATGTGCTGTTCGTGATTCACAATCCAAAAATGTTGGTACAACCTCTATACATCCTCAACAAGCCTCCTCCAAAAGAATAATAAGCTCTTCCCATTGTTCCACCAAATCATTTGCTACCATTCCCCCTCCATCATATCGCCTCAAAACAACTATCCATAACAATCCATCTACTCCATCCATTTTGGGTCCTTATGTCCCTCCACCCGCTATCATGCATCCTTCGAGTACTACGTCTATTTTGGGCCCTTATATCCCAAAATCACCTCCTCCATCTCATCCTATTCATCCTTTCATCCACCAATCACCTATCCATGTCAACCATCATGAATATCCCACTCTAATTTTCCCTAATCAGGATCAACAAAGGTATGTACCTACACGTCATCCACATACCATCCCCAAAATCCAACCTCCATCACTCCATTCATGTGTCCTTCATATTATCCATCTGCTCGCACTCATCCCATTGCTATTAAAAGCACTTTGGATGTCAAAGTAACAATGCATAAATCTAAACATCCACATGAATCTAAAGCTCCTCATGTCCCCTTAAAAACACATGTTGAAGAGAAGAAAAATCCAATCCAAAATCCAAATCACACTCATAGACCACAAAGACTCCCCAAAGAAAAAAGATGCAATTCCTTCAAATGAAGCATCCATAACAACATCCAAAGTTGCTAATCTGAAAGCCAATCATACACATCCTCCATCTCCTAAATCTATTTTGGGTCCTTATGTACCAAAATTCGCTATCCCATCTCCTCCATTATCCCCATATCATCCATCCATTAGCATTATGATCATTTCACATCCACCACCATATGTGCAATGTTGGTCCTAAACTCATCACCCCATCACACACCTACCCCATCATTCCATCCATACACTTTCCAACATCCCATCCATTATTCCACATATCTCCCCCATCAAATCCCTTTAATCTATTCTCTTGCATAATCCATTTATCCTAATAAGGTTGTACCAACATCTAATAGTCACTTCGCACATGGGCTCTTAATACCTCGTATGGAACTTGATACATGAGTCCTTCATCCATTTCCATCCACATTCTATCCAAAAATTAAAAAAAGTCAAGAAAAAATCTATAAAAAAAATCAAAAAAAAAAAGTAAAGAGAAAAAAAATCCATCCAATGGTGAAAATTTAGCAAAAAAGCACTTTGGATAAATACTATGATGAAAACCTAGCAAATAGGTGTCATGTTTAAATCCCCCCTCTAAGCTTAATTCCGCACTTGGGGGAAACTATATCCCCTTCACCCATCTCTTCCATCTAACCTATCTTACACATCCTGCTTGTCATATCTCATTTATCCCAACCCCTCCATCCTCCTTGTGATTTTGATATCAATAGGGGAAAACATATATACATGCTTTGGACACCTCTTGGCATACATTCCCCTAACCTACACACTATCCTAATCCTTATCCACATCCATCTACCTTCTTTATCCACTTGTCATACTACCATTAGTCTTCCTTCCTTATCTAGACATCCAATCTACATCCATCTCCCTCCCTCATCCACCTATCATATCCTCCATTTATCTCCTTTATCTTCCCATCCACCCATCTTCCATCCCTCCTGCCCCATTGCGCATGAATATTTAGAGTGGGGGAATCTATCTTCCTTTGTGATATAGTCCTTGGAAATATCATTCATCCATCACGACAATCTCTTTCATCTCCCCATCCTTATCTACCTATCTATCATAACCTCCCTTTCACCTCCCCATCCTTATCTTCCAATCTATCATAGCAATCCCTTCTATCTTCTGAATCCTTATCCTCCTATCCATCCATCACAACAATCCCTTTTGTCTCCCCATCCTTATCTTTCTATCCATCACAACAATCCCTTTCGTATCCCCATCCTTATCTTCCTATCCATCCAAACATCCCTTCCATCTCCCAATCCTTATCTTTTATCTATCCATCATAACAATCCCTTTGTTATCCCTCTATCCATCCACCCCTTTCATCTCCTTATCCTTATCTTTCTATTCGTCTATCATAACAATCCCTTATGTCTTCCCATCCTTATCCCCCTATCCATCCCTCTTTATCCTCCTCCCATCTCATAATCCCTTGTCATTGGTATCAGGCTATAGGCCCACCCCCCATGCAATCCAATTCAATCCAATGCCTTCTATCTCATTGTCATCATTCCCTTTCTTTCAAACATCTTTCCAATCTCCTATCACTTTTCATCACTTTTTGCTCCATCATATCATTCTCCAAATTCATTTTGATGTTTTGGATAACTATCCCATCCCTAAGCTTCATGTGATCACAATCATCCTATCTTATTGGCAGGTCTATCTTGTCTCATCATATTGGTTCCATCATTTTATCCACTTATCTTGGTCATCTCATCATCCCTTATCCATCGTTTGTCTTTGATCTTTTGTCGAGCTACATTTCCCCTATGCTTTCACATAGGAAAGGTCGATCATTTGATCTGCCCCCAGGGATTTTTTCTATCCAGTCTTTGTCCTCCATCGAGGTCTCCATTGTCCTCTTTCCCCTTTTAATCCATGGTCTTTTATCGAACTACGAGGACTCTGCGCTTTCACGTAGGAAAGGTTAATCTTTGATTGGCCCTTGAACCCCTAGGTCTTTAGGGTGTGTCAGTCTCATGTCTTGTCTCCCTTGTGTTGTGTCGTCAGGTTATGCCCTTATCCAGCTGGTTCTTCACAAATGATATCCACTTGTATCATTAGATCCAAACATTTTTTAATATCCTACGTCATATCGATCTTTTAGTTTAGTATCCATCTTTGGTCTCAACAGGGTGCATCCTTCCTAACAAACCTCACCAACCCCATCCATCCTCTTGATCCCATGACAAAGGATGTTTTAAAATTGATTGTGATCTTTTGATGCTTTTGGATTTTGTTTATCACTTGAGCTCCTTATCATCACTTGTCAAGGCCACCATGATCTATCATATTATGGTGTGTTTTGATCAGTTAACATAGGGGAATATCTTGATCTTTTTTCTTTGTTGTTTTCTTCTAGGTTGTCCCATATAGTACCCACCAAGATCCCTAGGGTCATGTGTTACACTGGGGAATCCCTTTGTGTCTTTGGTTATCCTAATGTCTGGCCCAACCAAGGTCTTCATGACTTTGGGGTGTTGGGATAGCCTTGTTGTCTTTTGTGTCTATTTTATGCATTAGACACTAATATGCCTTGGTTTACATACCCTATGCCTAGTGTCTTATGCTATAGCAAAAATCAATGCTCTGAAAATGGAAAATTGTATTAGGATTGCATTTCATTTTAAATTCCATTGCATTGCATGTATCCTCCATCCCTTCCCTACCCAACCCATGACCTATGATTTTGGTTGTGTAAACATTCATCCCCCCATCCCCCATCCATTCATCCTTCATCACTCTACCTCCTTTATCCATCCAATCTATTATCATCATCTCTTCAATCTTCTTAGAATAATATAGATTGGTTATTCTAAGCATCTTATCCCCCATCATTTTAGTCCTTTCATTCATCTCACATCCCAATCTAATTCCCATCAATTCAATCTAGCACAAATCATCTAATCACATCCTTGGTCTTGTTCCCAACATTGCTACAAGCTTTGATCCAATCATCATCATCATTAGGATATCCTTCCCTATCCTTTGGTGTTGTTTTAGGATGTATCATTCCCTCATCAACGACACTTTCATCAGCATCATCAGGATGTATCCTTCCCTATCCTTTGGTGTTGTTTTGGGATGTATCCTTCCCTCATCAACAACACTTATCAGGATGTATCCTTCCCTATCCTCGTGTTGTTTCAGGATATTCATTCCCTCATCAACAACACTCCATCCATCATCAACCCATTTTGGATTATAGCTTTACTAGGACAACATCACCTTTGTCCTTGAATCCATTTATGCTTCCTAATATCATATCGCTTATCATCCTCTCTTATCCATCACTTTTCATCATCTTCCCCATCTCCCCTTTTATCATTTCATCCATTTCAAGAGCACATTCATGTTCTCTTAAACCCACATGTCCTCTCGAGGGGGCATCCTTAATTCCTAATCTTCATCTTCACCCCCATCATCTTTCTTCCTAGTCACTACTTTGAATGACTAGGGCATCTTTCCCAATCTAACCATCTTCTTCCGAGTTCTATGTTTTAGTATTCTTTAAAATAATGCTACTCTATAACACCATCTCAAAGAGGGGAAAAATGTAGATACCTAAATTTGGACACTTACCATTTGTCCAAATTTGTCTCTTTTCGTCTAAATATCCTTTCATTTGCATTAATTAAGTAATATCGCTATTATTTAATTAATACCCCTAAAGTCCTCTAAATTGCTAAGGTATCTAGTTAAGTAATTAAATGCATTACCCTTTATCCCCTTTTCCTCAAAGAATTAAATAAATAAGACATTTAATTCCTCACATTTCACATCCTCCATCATCCTAATCCACCTCCTAATCTCATCATTAGGGATGTGCACATGTCTAATCCTTGATTAAGATGTGTCGCATCCTCCAAATTTTGCAAGTTAGCTTCTAATCTTCATTAGCCACTGACTGTCTTCTAATCACTGATTAGTTGGTTCAATCAACATTTTGGTCAATTCTCTCATTCCCCAAAGAATTTTTAATTCATTTTTGTCTTTCCCAGGTGAATTTAAAATTCACTTTTTATTCCTCCAAGGATTCTCCTCTTCCCCATGTGATCATTGAAAGGTCACATCAATCACATGAAGCCAAGAACCTTGTCTTATCCACAAGGTACTTTTCAACCTCCTTCATAAGAACCTTGTCTTATCCACAAGGTGCTCCTCATATGAATTTAAAATTCATATTTATTCTCCCAATCAATCATGTGAATTTAAAATTCACATTTATTTCCCCATGGAAATTTTTGAGAAATACTAAAATTCTTCATATGCCACTTTCCTCTCATATGGGAATAAGAAGTTCCTTTTTAAGAAATCTTCTCCCCTCCCATGGTACTTTCAAAGTACTTGTCCTTCTTCCACATCATTTGTACCATTTCCATCTCACCATGTCCTTTGGACACTTCATCCTCCACATGGCAAAATGTGAGGGCTTGTGAATCCTCAACTCACCATAGCCCTCCATCTTGGCCATGGTGGCTCAATCCTAACGAGAATTCAATTTCTTCTATAAATAGCCCCCCTTCTCATTTATTCATTTACATTATTCATTTTATCACACTCATTTAGCACTCAAGACATTCAAACATTCATCAAGCACTTGCTCATGTTTTGCATTCAAGCACTAGTTCATATCTTCCATTGTTGCACATTTCCAAGCTTGCATCCCCTTCACTTACATTAATCTCTTAGAACACCCACATCCTCCATTACATCTTCACCTACTTGCATATCATTTTAGATCATCTTGCCACCAAAGGAGCACACATCCAAGCTTTAATCAAGGGCCAATCAAGGAGATCAACATAGATAAAAGGTATAATCACTCTTGCTTTATCTTTTATTTTATTTGTGTTCAACTTAGGCTAATCTTGAAGTGTTCTAGTGCTCTCTACTTTGCATTTCTCAGTTTGTTTTGCATATTTAAGTGTAAAAACACTTGCACACAAATGTAAACCTTGGTATGTGAAAATTAATAAACAATGAATATCTTGTTGTAAAACACATGTAAAATTTCATTATTATTATGATGTTTTTCAATATATATGTTGTACTTTACATACTAACATGATTATGCAAGAATGTGGTATTATTATGCCACTTGAAACAATCAAGGAGTTTATAGAAAGTTTGTTTTGTGAAAGATATAATGGGAAATTATTTTATTTAAGTTCATGTATTTCTGGACAGTGCACTAGTTGTGGCAATCTTTCATTCTTAGGATTTTTTATGCATGAATGTGTTGAAAATGATTTTGGACAAAAATTAGTGGATGTTAAAAGATTTAAGAATGTTGAGTATTCTTTAAAAGATGGAAATTTTGGAAAGCTTTGTGATTTAATTACAAAAAAAAATAGTGTACATGCATTCATATCATAATTTAAGAGTAAGATTGTACCAAAATATCTCAAGCACTCTCAACATACACAATGGATTAATGGACAATTTTGCACATGTAGAAACACATTTCCAGTTGGAGCTATACTATTAGTGGTTGATTTTGTGGAAAACTATAGTCTTCCTTTGCAAGAGAAAATCCAATCACAATATTACAATTCAGTGCAAGTGGCTATGTTTGTTTATATTGTATACATGAATGCATATGATAACACAAAGGATGATATCAATTTTTTAAGGGAGTATCATTTCTATTTGAGTGACAACCTATTACACTTGTCAGAGTTTTTTTAATACTATTTCAATACATTTTTATACAAATTTAAGAGAAAAAGGAATCTAGATGAAAAAACATCTCATATGGCTAGATAATTGTACGAGATAGTTCAAGAATGTGCAAATGTTCTATTGGTTAAGTAGGGTTCACAAGGAACATAATATCCAGCATATGTGGAGTTCTTTTGAAGCTAGGCATGGTAAAGGAGAACATGATGGAGATGGTGCTTGTGTTATAAGAATTCTTGCTAGAGAGCAATTGAAATTTGAGGATGTAGTAAAATTTAATAATATACATAGGATTGTGGATTAGTGCAGTACAAAAATATCTATAGGATCAAATGAGTACTCTATAGTTGGTCGATTCTTTTGGTTGGTTGAAGAAGAGAACATTCTACCTAGACTTGATTATGAGACAATCAATGGATCTACTAAATGGAATTCATTTAAGAGTTTGAATGCAAGCACATGGACTATTTTGACATGGGAGATTGCATGTATTTTTCAATTTTGTATTTCAAGAGATTGAGAAGCATGTGAGAAAACAAAATGGTTGAAGATTGGAAGCAAAGATCGTTGATACCTGCACAAGCACATGATCAATATGAAACAACAATTGAAGACAATGATCAAGTGTTTGCATCAGATGACTATGATAGTGTTTTAGAACTTGTACAAAATGGTAATTTAATTCAATTTATTTCATTTTATTTCACTTTATTACTATTTTGTAATGATTTTATTTATTTATATACATATGAATGCATGTATGTAGATTGGTCAAATTATATGAACATGTGCAAGTTATTGAATCATTTTTTTCTTGTAGGACATGTGTATGTTGTTGTTGCACCTGAGGAGAATGAAGAGGAAACCAAATATTGGTTGGCTCGTTGTGTGGAGAATAAACATAAGTTAATAGCTCCTCAAGAAGATGATGATGGCTATCATTATCCAATGGGTTCAATGGTGGTTGTTGGCACTTAGCTATGAAAATAACTAATAAGGAAGAATGGTTTACCTGCATTCAAAGATTATGAAACACGTAAGAAGATTATACACTACTCACATTTGGTGGTGGCAACAAATATAAAACTAGTGAGGTATCGTGGAAGACTTGCAAATAAAGAGCTATGGACAATTTCTATGGAAGAGCATGAGACAATCTTATATACATTGCAAAAGAGAGAGGATGCAAATGGTACAATGGAATAAGTAAATGTAGGTAAATATAGTTTTAGTTTTATATATTTAAATACATGTTTTGATATTACTTGTATGCTAATAGTTAAAATCGATTTACTATCCTTTTGTATCCTTAATCTGCCATCACAAATTCATCACATACTTTGAGACAAAAAAGAGAATCCATGCAAATTCAACCTAGAAAACATCATGGAATACTTGGTATATATAGGTAAGTATAGTTTTAGTTTTAGTTTTATATATTTAAATACATGTTTTGATGATATATTGATATTGCTTACGTTAATAGTTAAAATTGATTTATTGTCCTTTTTGTATCCTTAAGCCATCATCACATTGATCACATACTTTGAAACAAAAAGGAGAGGATGCAAATTCAACCTACACACATGTGTGGAATACTTGTAAATACAGGTACTTGTGTATATATATACATAGTTTTATATAAATTAAAATACATGTTTTGATGATATATTGATATTGCTTAAATCCTTTTGATATCAAGTGGTGTGAAGACCTACTACATTTTGATGATTCCCCACAAGTTTTGGATTTTCTAGAGATGACATAGCCAAATTTTGTAAACATTGTTTTGAGTTGGCATATATGTACATACAAAATTACACAATTACACATTTTGTAAAAGAATGTATATGTACATACATAATTGTACTCTACACTTTTATATATCAAAATCAATATTCTATATATTTTGTTCATTAAATGTACATGTTTTCTGACTCTAAAACTTAAAATTTGAATGTATAATCACTAAGTATTGAATGTATATTATTGTTAAATTTGGTTGGCTTGGGAAACTTCACCAAATTTTGAGAACATTTTTTATCCCCTTGATACATCCTATTATGACATGAATTAAATTAACATTGACACTATTTTTGTACAGTATGTGATTGTTATGATGAGTCATTAATTCTAATACTTAATTATATTAGTCATTAATTCTAATACTTAATTATATCAGTCATTAATTATAATACTTAATTATATCAATTGTGATTAAGCATGAGACATGTACTTTGAATTCTTTGATCCCCTTAAGAAAATTTTGAGAACTTCTTTGATCCCTTGAAGACATCATGTTAGGACATATCCTAAATTAATACTTAATTATATCAATTGTTATGATGAGTCATCCTAAATTCTAATACTTAATTATATCAATTTTGATTGAACATGAGACAAGTACTTTTAATTCTTTGATCCCCTTAAGACAAAATATTAGGACCCCTTAAGACATCCTATTAAGACATAAATTATATTAACATTAACACCATTTTTGTATAGCTTTTGTGATTGTTATGAAGAGTCATCCTAAATTCTAGTACTTAATTATATCATTTGTGATTAAACATGAGACATCCCCTTAAGAAATTCTAGTACTTTGAATTATTTGATACCCTTAAGAATTTTTGAAAACTTCTTTGATCCCCTTAAGACATCCTATTAGGACATAAACTATATTAACATTAACACTATTTTTGTATAAATTTTGTGTTTGTTATGATGAGTCATCCTAAATTATAATAATTAATTATATCAATTGCGATTAAACATGAGACATGTACTTTGAAGTCTTTGATCCCCTTAAGAAATCCTATTAGGACATATCCTAAATTAATACTTAACTATATCAATTGTTATGATGAATCATCCTCAATTTTAATACTTAATTATATCAATTGTGATTGAACATGAGATGTGTACTTTGAATTCTTTGATCCCCTTAAGACATCTTATTTCACATTAATGTCCTACTAATGTCTTGACTATGAATTGAAAATTTGTAAAGTACAAATATTTGAATGTCCTATCAATTTCATATTAATTTCACATTTGTGTAATTTCGCATTAATGTCCTATCAATTTCATATTAATTTCACATTTTTATAATTTCACATTAATGTTATATCAATTTCATATTATAACATGTATGAAAATATTAAAATTTAATAATAAAATATTGTCTTGAATGACGATAACTAATGTTTTCAATTTAAAATGCATAAATGTACACGTGTAAATTACTATTTAACAATAATAGACCATAAAATACTGAAATTAATAAGTTCCATGAAATAATATATTAAGTCCATAAAAATACGGAAATATATATGGAGATATAGATAATCCATTGATGCAGGAGCATCCAGTGGTGTAAGGGCAATCTTGCATCACCCAAAAAATAGTTAAATTTCAAGTTTTTCAATTTTTGGATGTTTTTACATTTTTGGATACCCTTTTCGTCATAATGAAATTCCCAATTTATGGTTTTTATTTTCTATTCCAAGGTGGAAATATATTGCAGTTTTAGTTTCCCAGATTTGCACCTAAAAATATTCTGAGTTAGATTTAAGGCACTTAGAGTTCCTGGAACAGCCCCGAAACTTGCTGAAATTGGCATAACAAATTTTGAGCGCAATATTGACTTCGAGACATTTCCAACAGTTCAAACAGTTCACAAATCGGAGTCCCGGATCAAAAGTTATGGCCCCGGGAAGTTGGTGCACTTTCTAGAAGATACAATTGCAAATGTTCTTTTGAAATTTGAACTTCAAGTTGTAATTTTCGGTGCCAAATCGCCTAAACTAAAATTTTAATGTTGTTTTGGCTCCAAACTAATGAGGAGCTCTATTTATGGGCGGGTTTCTAATTTTTGGGTAACTTTTTGGGGACAAGCTCGCATATGGCAAAAGGGTTATTCTGTAGCTATCTGTAACTTGCATGTGTTGTAGAACTTGGGGATTTAAGATCCTCTGCATGTAAGAAGCTCCATTTTCTAAATAATAAAATTATTCTCTTGTTTGTGGGTTATTTTCTGTGTCTTGGGCTGTGCCCTCATCAAGTGGTATTAGAGTGGGTTTTCTTGAGTGTGTGGACAGATTGCCGATCATGAGGCAATTCACACCAGGACCGTGGTTGTGGGTTGAGGTCAAGAAAGATGCCTCCAAGAGTGATGCCTGGTAGGCATGGTGGTGCTAGAGGTGGTCGAGGCAGCAAAAATGCTGGTGGAAGAGATGCACTGGTAGCCCTCCAGAGACAGATTGACGCGTTACAAGAGCAGTTGAGAAGAGGGTTAAACCCAAGGGAAGAAAGTGAGGATGAAGGAGAGGAAGATTTAGAAGAGGAAGAGAAGGTTCAAATTTAGAAGAGGAAGAAGGTTCAAATTTAGAAGAGGAAGAAGAAGCAATTGATCAAGACCAAATGCGGGTAATAAGGGCCATTTCAAAGATCAGGAAAAGACCTAGAGCAGAAGTCCCCAGTTATTCTGGAAGTCTGAACCCGGAAGAGTTGATCGACTCAATCAACGAGCTAGAAGAATATTTTGAGTATGAGGAAATAGAGGACCCAGATCAGGTTAAGTTTGCGAAAATGAAGCTGAAGGGCCATGCCAGTATTTGGTGGAAAGAGATCCAGTTGGAAAGGAATCGAAGAGGAAAAGGCAAGATCGCCAGATGGGATTGCATGGTAGAGAAACTGAAGAAGCAATTCATACTAGTGGACTACGAGTTAGATTTGTTGAAGAAATTGCAAGGGTTGAAGCAAGGAAGCAGATCTATGAAAGAATATACTGAAGAATTTTACAAGATAATCATCAGAACAGGTCACACAGAGGCCAATAAGGAGAAGGTAGCACGATATCTTAATGGGTTACGACCGAGCATTCAGGAGGAGTTAAGCCTAGTCAGAATAGCCACCATTGAGGATGTGTATCAATTTGCTCTGAAGGTGGAGGAGAAGCTGAACAAAAGATTTGATGGCAAGCAAAAAGGACAAGGAGGTCAAAGCGGAAGGGGCAATGGAAGACCTTCAGGAAACCGAAATGATGATGAAAAGAAAAGTGAAGATATGGGTACCAGCCGAAGCCAAAGAAATGACAACTTCTACCGCCCTTGTGATCAAAATAGTGGTGATCAAAGAGGTAGAAGATGGAGATATGGACAAGGATCTAGAAGAGGTGGTTTCAGAGGAATGTGTTTCCAATGTGGTGAAGAAGGGCATCGAGCCTATGAATGTCCACAACACCAAGAAGGGTAGACAAAAGGCTAGAAGGTCATGGAAGGGTTGCGCATGTAGATGAGGAGGCCCAATCTGAACATTCTGATGATGCGGAAAGGGGAAAAGCCCTAGTGATTAGGAGAGCCCTGGTGACTGAGGAAAAGGAACCAAAACAAAGGAAGAATCTATTTCACACAAGGTGCAAGTGTGAAGGAAAATGTTGTGATGTCATTATTGATGGTGGAAGCACTAATAATTTGGTGTTAGAGGAGATGGTCACAAAGTTGAAGCTGAAGAGGGAAAGGCACCCGCATCCGTATCGGATTGCCTGGTTGTAGAAAGACCACAAAGTTTTGGTCAATGAGTAGTGCCTAGTAAAGTTCAAGATCGAGAGCTACCATGATGAGGTACTCTGTGATATCATCCCCATGGATACATGTCACATGTTGTTGGGGAGGCCGTGGCAGTTCGATAGGCGAGCTATACATGATGGCCATGCAAAACTTATTCCTCGACAAAGGATGGGGTTCGTCACAAATTGAAACCCCTGAAGGAGACCGAAGAAAAGGTATGCAGTAGTGCTAGAATTTGTTATGTAGATGGAAGAAAATTTTTAGAAGGTATGAAGCATGAGCATGTGTGTTATGCATTGATTCCTAGAGTGAGTAAGAAGGATATTGAGAAGGTTCTAGAAGAAGTTTCTAGGATGTTGGATGAGTTTTAGGATATTGTTTTTGATAATGTACGTGATGGTTTACCACTAATAAGGAAGATCAGTCATCAGATTGACTTGATTCCTAGAGCCAAATAAGGCAGCTCATAGGATGACTCTAGCAGAAAATGAGGAGTTGAACAAACAAGTTCAAGAGTTGTTGAGAAAGGGTTTGATATGGGAGAGTTTGAGTCCATGTGCAGTACCTGTAGTACTAGCACCAAAGAAGGATGGGAGTTGAGGATGTGTACAGATTCCCGAGCCATAAACAAGATAACAATCAAGTACAGATTTCCCTTGCCAATGATGGATGACCTGATGGACTATTTGAGTGGAGCTCAGTACTTCATAAAGATTGATCTAAAGAGTGGATATCACCAGATCTAGATTCAAGAGGGAGATGAATGGAAGACTGCCTTCAAGAACAAAGAGGGCCTGTACGAGTGGTTATTCATGCCTTTTGGGCTAAGCAATGCACCGAGCACATTCATGCGGCTCATGAACGAAGTACTAAAAGAATTTCTGGGAAGTTTTGTTATTGTGTATTTAGATGATATTTTAATTTTTAGTAAGATGTTTGATGAGCATCTAATGCATATTCAGAGAGCCTTTGAGAAGTTAAGAGAAGAGAAACTATTGATTAATCTGAAGAAGTGCAATTTTGTGAAGAGGGAGTTAGTGTACTGGGGGTTTGTTGTCTCAGCAGAAGGTCTCAAGATGGACCTAGAGAAGGTGAAGGCTATTCTGGAATGGCCTACCCCAAGAACTGCTACTGAGGTGAGATATTTCCATGGTTTGGCTAGTTTCTATAGAAAGTTCATTAGAAACTTTAGTAGTATATGTGGACCCCTGACTAAAACAATGAGAGGGGATAGAAAAGAATTCAAGTGGAGCACTGGAGTGGAAAAAAGTTTTGAACTGTTGAAGCAGAAGGTGACAAAGCAACCTATTCTAGCCCTCCTAGATTTCAACAAGGTGTTTCAGGTGGATTGTGATGCCAGTGGTTGTGCCATTGGAGCAATGTTGAGCCAAGAAGGTAAGCCCATTGCCCATTTCAGTGAAAAGTTAAATGATGCCAAGAGAAAGTATTATGTATATGATCATGAATTTTATGCGATAGTTCAAGCATTAAAGAAATGGAGACATTATTTGTTGCCGAAGGAATTTGTTCTATATACTGATCATCAGGCCTTGTAGTACATAAATAGTCAGGGAAAATTAAATCAGAGGCATATGAAATTGGTAGAGTTTTTGCAGAGTTATACCTTTGTTTTGAAACATAGGAGTGGGAAGTCAAATAGGGTTGCAGATGCCTTAAGTAAGAGGCATGCATTGATGACAAAGATGCAGATTGAAGTGGTTGGGTTCAATGAACTCAAGACACTGTATGTAGAAGATCCTGATTTTGCAGAGGTTTGGAAAGCTTGCAAGGAACCTGTTACAGTGGACAGGACAAGGTGGCTGGATTTCATAATCTAGGATGGCATGTTATTTAAGGGAAGTCAATTCTGTATCCCAAGGAGTTCCATGAGGGAGAACCTGATAAAGGAGAAGCATAGTGGAGGAATGGCAGGACATTTTGGTCGGGATAAGACCATTGCCATTATCAGTGAGCATTATTATTGGCCTCAGTTGTCACAGGATGTGAAGAAGTTGTACAAAGTTGTAGGTATGTCGATGGCTAAAAGAGTGAGCTCTAATACGTGCTTATATCACTTTTACCCGTACTCAGAGGTCGCGGAGGATATAAGTATGGATTCTTTGTTCTTGGTTTGCCAAGGACACAATGAGGGAATGACTCGCCTTTGTGTAGTTGATAGTTTTTCAAGATGGCACATTTCATTCCATGTTAGAAGACCCATGATGTAGTCCACATTGCAACTTGTTCTTCAAAGAGGTGGTGAGGCTACATGGTCTGCCAAAGAGTATTGTTTCAGATCGTGACACCAAATTTGTGGGGTACTTTTGGAGGACCTTGTGGAAGAAGCTGAAGATAGAGTTGAAGTTCAGTTCTGTACACCATCCACAAATAGATGGGAAAACAGAGGTTGTTAATAGGAGTCTAGGTAACCTACTGAGATGTTTGGTAGGAGATAAACCCAAGGGATGGGACTTGATCTTACCCCAGGCAGTTCATTTTCTTACAACAATTCTATCAACAGAAGCACTGGTAGATCACCAATCCAGATTATGTATGGAGGTAGCCCCAGAACAACTCCAGAATTGAGGAAAATGGACCAAGAGAAGAAAATAAGTGCTAAAGCTGAATATTTTGTAGAACACATCAAGGATATACATGAGAAGGTAAGAGAACATATTAACAAGATGAATATGCAGTATAAGGCTAAGGTAGATCAGAAGAGGAGGTATAAGGAGTTTCAGATTGGTGATGAAGTGATGGTCCACTTGAGGAAAGAAAGGTTTCCAGTGGGAACATATAACAAATTGAAGATGAAGAAGTTCGGTCCCTATAAAATTTTGAAGAGGCATGATTCAGGGAATGCATATGAGGTAGAGTTATCAGATGGATTCAACATTTCCCTATGTTCAACATTTCAGATTTGACAGAGTATCATGAAGGTGGCGAGGAAGTACCAACGATGGAACAGTGTGGGATTCCAGCACCTACTTCAGAAAAGGAGGAGATTGAAGAAATCCTGGATAGTTGTGTGGGAAGGAGTACCAGGAATAGGCAGTATGAAGAATATCTAGTGAAATGGAAAAGGAAGGCCTGTTGAAGATTCATCCTGGTTGCCTAAGATAAAGGTTGATTATTTTGGTTTTCCTCCACCATCTGAGACGTGACGGGGTCACTTCTCAAATTACCCTAGGTGTCTGATGCAGGAGCATCCAGTGGTGTAAGGGCAATCTTGCATCACCCAAACAATAGTTAAATTTAAATTTTCTTAGTTTTTAGATGTTTTTACATTTTTGGATACCCTTTTCGTCATAATGAAATTCCCAATTTACGGTTTTTATTTTCTATTCCTAGGTGGAAATATATTGCAGTTTTAGTTTCCCAGATTTGTGCCTGAAAACCTTCTGAGTTAGATTTGAGGCACTTAGAGTTCCCGAAATGGCCCTGAAACTTGCCAAAATTAGTGTAGAAAATTTTAAGCGTGTTTTTGATTTCGAGACCTTTCCAAAAGTTCAAACGGTTCGCGAATCGGAGTCCCGGATCAAAAGTTATGGCCCCGGGAAGTTGGCGCACTTTCTAGAAGATACAATTGCAAATGTTCTATTGAAATTTGAACTTCAAGTTGTAATTTTCGGCGCCAAACCACCTCAACTCAAATTTGAATGTTGTTTTGGCTCCAAACTAATGAGGAGCTCTATTTATGGCAGGTTTCTAATTTTTGGGTAACTTTTTGGGGACAAGCTCGCATATGGCAAAAGGGTTATTCTGTAGCTGTCTGTAACTTGCATGTGTTGTAGAACTTGGGGATTTGATATCCTCTGCATGTAAGAAGCTCCATTTTCTAAATAATAAAATTATTCTCTTGTTTGTGGGTTATTTTCTATGTCTCGGGCTATGCCCTCATCATCCATGAAATTATACCGAAATATTGAAACATGTTCATATATGTAGTCCATGAAATAAGGAAACACATCTATATAGATCAAGTCCATGAAATATTGAAACTTGTATAAAAATCCATCAAATACAACCCACAAAATGATCTACCTCATATCGTCTCTTTAATCAAGAGACCTCTTCACTCCACATAGACTACCTAGATGATCCAAATCACTGTGTACAAGAGAAAGAAAGCTGAAATCAGATGTAAGATGATTAAAAATGATTTAACATGACAATTTAATTTATAATTTATCATATTTAAATTATCGTACAAGGCTTCTCTACATGCTTTGGTACAAGACCTTTCTCTGCATGCTTTGAATCAATCTATACAAGAGAAAGATAGTTGAAATTAGATTTAAGATGATTAAAAATGATTTAATTCAATTAATTTATAAAATCATATTTAAATTACGGTATGTGGATGCTCAGCATGCTCTGCTACAAGACCTGTCTTAGCATGCTCTGCTACAGGACCAGTCTCTGCATGCTCTACTACAGGACCTGCCTCATGCTATAAAAGAAAAATAATTTAACACATGAGCATATATATTGAATTTTAAATTTAATTTAAGTCATTCACAATGCATATTTTTTAATTGAATTTAATTATAATCAAATTTGTAAATTACCATATGAGGTTGTTTTGCATGTCCTAGTTGAGGTGGTGTGACATCATCAAGACATAAAGTTCCACCAACAAAGTCTTACAAGGTCAAATTTAAAGCACATGTGCACAAATTAGGTTAAACATATATATTCAACTGTATTGGATTAGGTGTTTTATTCTATTTAAAATACCTATAAATTGTGCACACATGTAGAAAAATTTTAAACAACCTGAAATTCAGTTGTCTCATGAATTGCTTGTGCATCAAATGGGTGCCCAATTCCCACCCTCATGGTGGTGTCAACCTACATACATAGACATTTAATACTTATGATATTTAAGTACATGCACATTTGATATAGTGAATTCAAAATACAAAATTGTAATATAGTTTTAAATAAAATAATATACATGTATGTGCACCTCATGCAAGATGCCCAACAATGGAGGAGCACTCGACAATGATCCCTCTAGTGGAACCAACGTGGAAATCGGATGACTCCCCCAAACCAACATAAATATTTAAAACACATGTTCAAGATTGAATTACAAGAGGTTGAGCATTCACGGGTCATCGGGGATCAACCCATTCCCCTAACCTCTATTGTGGCGTGCCACCCATCAACACCCTGAAATGTTTTGAAATCAAAATAGTTAGATTTTTGACCCAACACAAACTCTGTATATAATTTCCTCAAAAAATATAGAGGGATCTCCAAATTAGCATGTGGTGGTTGGTCAAATACCATCCACCATTGGTCCCAAAAATTGGTAGAAATCTACTAATATTTGCACCACCTCATTGATATATTCTTGGTTTTTTTGTAGGAATGGGTTGGTTGGTGATAGGGTCAACAAAAAAAGGCGCAAGATGGGATTTTGTTATTTTAAGGTCCAAGATTTGTTTGTAGAAGAGACCATTTGAATAAAATTGTTTCCTCTCCTCTCACCATCATTGATGCTTTTCTAAGTCCACATCAGTGGACCTAATGGAATCAACAATGTTTTGCATCACATATGCAAAGTGCCTCAAGTGTGGTGGAATCAATGCTTCATTTTGAATAGCATTGATTTGATCTTGAATTGATCTAACATTATCACTGATCCGCACTCACAAGCGAGCCTTATCAGATCCATGTGGTGGAGGGGGTGGAGGGGGAGGTGGAGAGCATTGAGGTGAAGGGGGTTGAGGGGGTGGATTGAGGATATCATCAATATCAAATTAATCCATGATCTATATAAGTGAACTTGTAAAACTTATACAAAATTAACAAACAAGTACAAAATGATGAGAAATAGTTAAATTTTAAATGTACATGAGTGTTTAAATAGGATGCATACATACACATACATAAATCATTCAACATGAGCATACATACAAATTTCAAAATTTAAGATACATGTTTAAAAGAAAAAAATAGGATGTACAATGCATACATACATCATTCAACTTGACCATACATACAAATTTCAAAATTTAAGATCTATGAAATTTTAATACATGTACATGTACTAAAAAATAAAATTAAAACATACACAAAAAGCTAAATTTCTAGGTAAATTTAATCCCCTGAAACATTTTTCTTAAAAATCCCCTTAATCCATTATATAAATGACCTAATTGAATACAAATGAAAAAATGTGTAAGGCTCATTTATGTTTAATCTTATTAATGTAAGCAAATAATTGTTAATGTAATGTGAAATATTATTAAAAATTACATTAAATTAGAATAAATTATGATGGCTTAAGGGGTCCTCGTAGGATGACTTAAGGGTTTGTAATAAGATGCCTTAAGGGGATCTATGAATTAAGGTCCTAGGACAAAATGATGGGTTGAGGGGATAAAATTTGGTGAAGTTTCCCAAGGCAACCAAATTTCATTAAGTTACATATACTATATTTTAAAATGTACATTTAGGAGGTAATTAATAACATATGATAGCCTCCTATTGGTAATGTATAATCACTTTATCATGATAGAAAGCAAGGGAATAAAATTTGGTGAAGTTGGTGTGGCACATGTACTTGAGTAATACAATATAGTAGGAATTTATAGGCACACATTTTCATTATACACTTGTTCATTAGATCTCTTAACAAGCATCTTTGTGCTTAAGGAATGCCAACAATCATGTTTGATAATTATAGGTGCTTTGCTTGTGACTAAGATACTTGTCTAGGTCTTCTCCTCTTCTCTTGAAAACAATCTTGTTATGATTTTTGGCACAAAACTTTGTCACAAATGGGTCAAGACACATATGCACATAGATCCCTACAAGTTACATTAGAATTAGACTAGGTTGTTTTGGAAAGACTAGGTCATACAATGAAACCTTGTTTAAGACCAAGCCACAAACATGACCTCATTTGCATAAGCTAAGATTGTTCACTCTTAGTAAATGAATGACCTCCTCACATTTTATATTATGTTGAAAAATGGGCCCATATTTGAATCAAACTTAAGCTTTAATGGACCATGGATCTAATGAAAAATATTTATATTAAGGATTTTTTTTGGATGTCATCAAAGTTGAATATATTAAATCATAACCCAAATTTGAACATATCATCAAAGAATTTGACAATGTGTTCAATGAAATTTATGGTTTTAAATTACTTTACCTATCACTTTGGGATCCATCACACATAATATTATGTTCTATGTAATTTATAGTGCTTTAGTGTTTGACAAAATTTATGTTGTTGAACTTGGATTCATGTCAAAGGTGTTGTATGTTGTACACTTTAGTATAACTTAAAGTAATATAGATTGAAAAAGAGTATAAATTTATTTTTAATAAAGTTTAAACAAGATGTAATGAGGATCACAAGAAATATTTAGATAATAGGCAAATGAAGGAGAAGTTTTATATTTGAACCATGATCCTATAACAAGGATTCTAGATAATGAGATAAAGAAACTAAGGTTATATGCATTCCAATAATGGAAAGAGGCTAAAATAAACTAGGAGATGATCAAATTTGAGGAGGAATAAAATAGATTCATGATATAATAATTTAATAATTCCCCTAACATTTTATGATTTAGAACTCTAATATTCAACTCCACTTTTTAAATTTTTTTTTTATAATTCCTTGTGAAATGAGAGAAGATATAGATACATGTTTTCTATTGTAGTAGTAACAAGGCATGTAATGTGTTTTAAGTACCAAATTTTATATCAATAATTATTGGAAGTTTTTAGGGAAATGAATTTTATAAACTTGATCAAATTAGGGAACAAAAGAGAGGGAAAACAATCATTTGACAAAATTTTATAGGGGTCCTAGCACTAGATGGTGCTACATGATGTGGGCTAAAGTTCCCAAGGGTGCTAGTGTATACTTGTGATATATTTGATCTTGAATCTTTATAAGGACATTGATTATGATTTTCTGAGTTTAGGGCTCTTGTTAAGTTGATTGGATTGATTAATTTTATTGGTTTGATTCCAAATTGATTGATTTGATCAAATTTTAGGTGAACCTTGAGAGTTTTTTAAACCTTTCATAGAGGAGGTTCAAGGATTACTCTAGTAGAAAACTATCTGTATGTTAATATGTTAGAGAGTATGTGTTCGTGCATATAGATTTAAAACATAAAGTAATGCAAATGAAATGTTTTCATTTTGAAATATTCAAGCATACATATTTAAAACATAAAGCAATGTAAATGGAATTTTTCCAATTTGAAATAGTTGCATACAAATTTAAAACATAAAGAAATGCAAATGAAATAGGTGCATTTTGAAATAGTTGTATACAAATTCAAAACATAAAGTAATGCAAATTAAACCCTAAACACTAAACATTGCAAATGGAAATAGTTTAGGGTCATTTTTCTTGATTTTAGGTAATTTTTTTAGTTTCAAAAGGTAAATTTTTTGTTTGATTTCAATTTGGGGTTGATTTTTTTGTTTGATTTCAATTTAGGGTTGTTTTTTTGTTTGATTTCAATGTAAGGTTTCATTTTTTTGTAGGAAGATTGAAATGAAAAAATCTCCATACAAATACACAAAAAATAAACCTAAATACATAGCTAATAACAAAAAAATGAAAAAAAATGGAAAGAAATGGAGGAAAGACTTACCTGGTAGCCGTCAATCACTTTCACTCACCCAAGATCTTGATTGCATGGAAAAATAAGCTCATGAGTCATTAAAAAAATAAAATACTTCTACAAAATAGGATCTCGCTTATTACAAATTAGGATCTTGTTTCGTAGCAATCAAGATCCCATTTTGTAAAAATTGTGATCTCATTTCTTAAAGTCGGGTTCAGGACACTGAAATGAAACAGGATCCTAATTTTTAAAAATTGGGATCCTATTTTAAGTTTAGGCTCGGAACCCTAAAGTGAAACGAGATCTTGATTGCTAAAAAATAGGATCTTAATTCATTTAGCCCGCTTTTGGGATTTTTTTTGAGGCCAAAACTTCCACCTTAAGTGGACTCAACTTCATGCTTTCACCCCTCCATAAATTTTTCTTCGTAGGTGCCATAAACTTTGCTTTGGTGGTGTCTTTCAGACTCTTCAACAAAATGCCAACTAAACTAGCAATTTCCTATTCATTGATTTCATATCCCAATGTAGGGATCCACACTATCCTTGGTTCTATTGCTTCTATCATACACTCATTTGTTGACACTATCCTCTTTTGGAAAAATGTAAAGAAAGTAATAAGTGCATCATCTTGTGCCTTCACATCACCAAGACTTCTCATAAAGTCAAATTGTTTGTTTTGGTAAGCTCTTTCAAGAAAAAGAAAAGAAAACACAACCAAAGTCCCATATTTAAATGCATATTTCTTCTCCTTGGTTTTCTTCAAATTCTCCATCAATTGTCTCCTTAGAAACTCACAAAGATCACATTCCATTCCTTTTTCAACCATTTCATAAGCCACATTGATTGCGGTGGTAGATACAAAGTTTTCCCTATTTGTGAAATAGATTTTATAGCCAATCACCATTATTGCATATCTCACAGCTGGATTTTTGATGGGATTAATGACTAGATCTCTCTTATCATATGTTTCACTTGTTAGTTCCATTACAACTTCATTCTTGATCAATTTCTACATAGGAATGGGTGACCTATAACCTCTCTAATTACCTCTTTTGTTATCATTTCAAGTATGTTAGTCCACAAAAACTTGTCATGAATTATGCTAAGTGCAACCCATTTGTAATCAAAACAAAAATTTGGAAACCATTGCTATACATCAAGCTTCTTAGCAACAAGGTGTATACCTTGGAATTTATCCTATTCTAGTGCATGAAATAACTCAAAATACGAATGGTAAAGGACCAAGGACACCTTAAGATTAGCCAAAAGAAAGTGACAAAACAATAAGGAAAATAGATAGCACAAGACACAAATGGTTTTTACCTTCCTTGCTATTGATGTCTCTTTGATTGGCCCTTGCTTGGAATGATATGTGTGCTCCTTGATGGCTCTTGATGTGGCTAAAATGGAAGACTTTACTATGTGCTTGGGTGTAAATGCAAGTGAATGTAATTGTAGGCTAGATGAGTGCACAAAATGGCAGCATATAGTTGCAAAATGACTAAGTGTTCTAAAATGCCCTTGAGGAGGGGGTATTTATAGAGGAATTTTAATTCTCTAGAGAATTCAATGGTCAAGATTGATCCAACAAGGTCAAGATGAAGGGATATGGTGGGTTGAGAACCCACAAGCCCTCACATCTTGACATGTGGAGGGTGAAGTGGCCAAGGGGATATGAGTTGGAGGTGAGTTGTCAAAAAGGTACATGAGGTGGAGGAAGGACATGCACCTTGGGGAGTGAGGAGATTTCCTCAAAAAGGGATTCCTTGTCCCCAAGTGGGAGTGAAAGGGACATTTGAGGAATTTTGGAATTCCTCAAAAATCTACATGGGAAAAGGAAAGGTGGTTGGGGATATAAATGTGAATTAAAAATTCACATTCCTAGGAGGATCTAGAGGATAAAAGGTGGGCTCCAAAAAGGTGGGACTTGGTCACATGTGGAGATTGTGACAAGTCCAAGGTTCTAGAAGCCTTGGAAGAATGGAATGTGAATTAAAAATTCACATATAAAGGAGGGGAATCTAGGACAAATAAATGTGAATTAAAAATTCACATGGGAAAGTCAATATCCAAAAAGGAAAAATGGAAGAATTGACCAAAAAGTGGTGCTAGAAATAGCTAATGACCTTGGTTACAGGTTGTGCAAACATTGGATTAGGCTAATTAATGGAAGATTAGAGGCAAGTGGCAAATGTAGGAGGATGTGACATTAATCTCTGATTAAGAGGATGCACATCATAATCATGAATTAATTAAATTAATTCAGATTAGGGTGAGGTTATGGAGGATGTGACAAGGAGAGAGAAAGTGAGGAATTTTAAATTGATTTAAAATCAAAAAAGGGGAAATGACTAAATTAAATAAATTAGTGTATTTATTTAATTTAGAGAGGAAGAGGGTGAAAGACAAAGTATTAATTATTAAATTAAATACTTTACCAATATGAGACAAAAGGTGTAATATTAATTTAATAAATTAATATTAATACGATAGATGGAAAAGCAGTAAATTTAACCATATGGAAGTGATTAAATTTAGATGTCTACACAAGGTTTTGGTATTTTGGTTTTAAGGAAAAATTGTCTCCATTCAATTTTTTCATATATTTTCTAGCTTTCTATGATCATATTCATCCATCTTTTCAGGAATATAAATCCTTATATCTTCAATTGACAAAACCCCATATGGAAGATGTGAGAATGCACCCAATAGGTCATCTTCAATTGATTTTGTAGGGTATTTCTTAAATTTGGGTTGTGGCAAGTCTCAGTTATCTCAATAACCCTTGGTGTAGCCATTGCAGTTGAATTCAAATTTCTTTCAAACAAACTTTCTATGAAACTAGGGAAAACAAAGATTTGTAAATAATTTTTTATGATTAGGGTTCACGCACACTAGATCACAAATAGCTTTGATCACTCCAAATCACTTCCTCACTACTCTTCTTCTTCTCAATGTTTTTTGTAAATGAATTTTCCTAAGTGAAATCACTTTATAACCCTTCAAATTTAACTTAATTTCCCATTAAATTCTTCAAACAATAAGGCTAGCAATCCTTTATCTATATGCACAGTCAAATTTTGATGCTCCACAAACTTCTGCATTATCATATTTTCTTCCACAATCTTCACCAATAGATCAATAATTTCAATCTACATCACATATCTTCATGTTGAGGCATCACCACCATTTCTTTGGTGAGGGATGATAGATTTTCATTAAAGCTTCCCTTGAGCCAAATCTTTCAACTTAGTTTTTGGAGGAAATATTTGCATCGGGTGATGGTATAGATTCATCCTTAACCTCTATCTCTTATTTCTCTAAATCTTGTCCATCTCCTTCTTAGTTTTTGTTAGATCAATCTTTTTTACTAGTTTATTCCTCTTTACCAAGTTATTCTTCCTCATATTTCTACTTTTGCAAAACTTAGAAATGTGTCTAGGTCTATTGTAACTATAACAAGTGACATTATTCTGACCAATATTCCTTCCATTCATTATAGATTTGCATTGATTAGCTTTATACCCAAATCCATGGCATGTATAATAGTAACCTTTGAATGATTGAACCATTCTACCATTGTTATATCCATTCATTATTTGACTTCTACACTCACTAGCTCTATAGCCAAATTTCTTACATGTAACACATTGACCAACAAAAGTTGGAACATTCTAATTTATTTTGCTTCTACATTCCATTGCCTTATGTCCAAATTTATTGCAAGAATAACCAAAACCATTAAAATATGGGTACCTTTGTACATTTGGTTGTTTGATCAGTGGTCTTCTAGCTTCATTCCTTTGATTCTAGATCTACTTTCCATTGTTCTTCTTGTCTTCAACATTTGATGTCTGATTTGAACTTTCACCCTTTTCAAATCCTAAACCTTGATTATCTTTAGAACCTTTTTTATTTCCAATCATTTCATCAAGCTTTGTAGAACTCATCTTGAATTTATCTTCATGAATCCTTGCTTTCTACAAATCTGATCTCATATTTATAATTTCTTGTTCAAGTCTTATGCATTCCTCAGATTTACTTTTCACCATTGCATTCAAACATTCCTCAATTCTTTTCTTTTCTTCAACTTTCACTTTCAAACCGGTAATAGTTTCATTTGCTTGCTTTAATTGTTCACTGAATATCGTATTCCTTTCTATGAACTTCTTGATTTGTTCTCTTAATTTCCTAATGCATTCATTTGCTTCTTTGACATTTTCTTTCAGATCTCCATTTTCACCTTCAGTCCTTTCAAAATCTTCAAGGGAAACTTTGATTTCTCCATCTTTGTCAAGAATGAAATCTTCTTCTGTGAATCCAACAACAAGAATATCTTCCAAAGGAATAGGTATTCTTCTAATAACCATGTGTTCAACCTCCAAGATCTTCCCCAAGCGGTTAAGCTCCTTCCAAGGAACCAAGCTTTGATACCAATTGTTGAACACCTAGAATACAAAGAGGGGGGTGAATCAGTATTATTTTAAACCATTCAAACATTTAAACATCCAAACCACATAGCACATTCAACTGCAGTAAATAAAGACAAAATGAAACATCAATAACAACACATAACACATGAACACCAGGATTTTTACATGGAAAACTGAAAATGGGAAAACCCATAGTGAGGATTAGTTCACAATATATTATAACCGATTATAGTATATTTATAGAAGTGATCTCTACATGTGGACTCACTGCCCATAAAGAAAAAGATAGAAGAGAGATTATGGCTCACATCCTAGTTTGAACTGTTACAATTACATCTATCATATGCATGAATTTTAGTTCCAATGAAGCTTAATAAACTGACTTTACACACTTCATTTGATTTTGATCTAGCAAACTATTTTCCTTTGCATTCAAATCACTCTAATATTCTACTTAACATTCACAACTTAAATTTGCATTGCTCTAATAATATTCACATCATTCGCATGTCTCTTATTCCTTATTATCAAAACACCGAAAATGGTCTAACATATATATTCACTTCAATCATAACATCAATTAGGTCAGCCTAATTATATGTAACATACAAAATATAGAAAATGTAACTTGTTGGCTCAAATCCTTTCATATACGCCTCATCCAAGATTCAAGTCTCAAAATAATTTGAAATAGGTCAACATGGACCTATAATAGCTCCCATAAAACACTAAAATACATATTTAACCTTTGCATACCTTCACACTTATCAAGTCGACACCGCATAAGACCTAATACAAAAATTATTTAACTGTGTATCCATATTTGGACATCTATACCTCAAAATTCAATGCCAACTAGAATTCACACACTAATGCCATTTGTCAACAAATCCTCAAAAGTGCAAAGAAAAAAACTTATCCATGGAGAAGTATAGACTCTCCCACTCAAGTGTGTTGTATAGGAAATGATTGTAATATGCCAAACCAAACTTTTGTTACTTGTATCTCTCAAACCAAAAGCCAAAACATGATGAAATTATGGAATTAGATACTTCTAAAAACCAAAAGAGAAAAATTAGAAGCATAGAGTGAAATCTTCATTCATGGACAATGTGGACCCAAAAACTAAATGCTTTGTTACACATAATTAATAGAGTTAACACTTAGTCAATTTTCCATCATAACCAATTTTACCGAATCAAACCATCTTGCAAAAATGTCTTCCACAAACACTCCAAAACCTATTAGAACCAACCAAAATGATCTACAATGATCTACACCATGATCTCTACATCAAGATACAATGTTGACATCAATTACAACACTACAACACATAGTAATATACCTTGTACTTATCCCTCATGCTCATGTTTCCAATAGTAGCATTAATGACATTCTTCCAACATAAGGGTTGTCTGATTGTAATATTTAATTTGATTTCTTTGAGCATTGTATTTATGGAAAAAAAAATTGCATTCATTTTTACTCAAGTTCTCATAAATCTTGTGATATATTGGATATTCGGTTGGTGATACTCCTATGAGAATCTTTCTCTACAAGTATATATTGTAATCTTTGTGATTTCTAAATATTATATTGGGAGGCTTTTGGAGTGTGGTGTTTTTCTCCTAAAAGGGTTTTCCCCATGTAAATTACTATGTTGTGGTATGCATGAGATTTTTTTTTTTTTTTTTTAAAGTTTGTGTAACTTTTGTAAAGATCTGTAAAGTTTTGCATTATCTTCCTCTCAAGATTAGTGTAGGAATTTGTTTCGCTACCTTAGCTTCCTTATAGTAAGGACCCTATATAGTAATAGTAACAAAGGTTCCCCCCATACATAGCACTTGTTACCCGGATTGACTCTTCCATTTCATGCAACTTATCTAATGGCTCGTACTTGTTCTAGGAGTCATCCCAGAAGGAGGCACGACTACCCTCCCTCACAATCCAAGTCAAATGTTTGATGATGTTTGATGAGAGAGAGAAGTAGATAGTGGAGGAGGAAGGTGGAGAGATTGAGATAGAGGAGGGAGGGATGGGTAGGTAGAGAGAATTAGAGAGGGAAGGAGAGATGGAGGGAGAGAGGTGAGAGAGACAACAATATAGAGAGAGGGAGAGGTAGATAGAGATAAGTAGAGATGTAAGGATTGATGGAGGGAGAGGTAGGGAGGGAGAGAGAGAGGAGGGAGGGAGGGATAGGTAGGGAGAGTGAGATGAGATAGAGAGAAAGAGGAGTAGAGAGTGAAGGGGAGAGAAAGAAATAGAGAGAGAGGGAGGGAGGGAGGAAGAAGTGAGAGAGAGATGTGATAGAGAGAGAATTAGAGAGGTAAGGAGGAAGGGAGAGAGATTGAGAGAGGGAATGAGGGTAGGAGGGAGGGAGAAATAGGTATAGATGGATATGTTAGATAAAGAGGAGTAGATAGCAAAGGTGGGTGGAAGGAAGAGAGATAGAGAGAGAGGAGGGAGGGAGAGAGGTAAAGACAAATAGTTGATATAGATAGAAGTGAAGAGAGAGGTAGGTAGAGAGAGGGCGGGAAGAGATAGAAAGAGGGGGGAGGGGGAGAGAGAGGGAGAGGGAGGGAGAATAGAGAGAGATAGAGGAGGAGGTAGGGAGAGAGTTGAGATAGAAGTAGAGAGGGAAGGAGAGATAGAGGTGTGAGATGTGATGAGAGAGAGTAGAGGGAAGAAGGTGGAGATTAAGAAGTGGAAGGAGGGAGAGAGGAGATAAAATAGGTGGGGACAAGAAAGGTAAGTAGAGGAGGAGAATAGATAGAGGAGAGGAGGTAGATAGAGAGAAGTAGAGAGGGAAGGAGAGAGGAAGGGAGAGGAAGGGAGAGAGGAAGAGAGAGATGAGATAGAGATAGGGGAGGGGTAGAGGGATAGGTAGGGAGAGAGAGAGGGGGGAGGGTGGTAGAAGTGTGATGGAGAGAAGTGATAGAGGGATGTGATAAAGAGATAAGTAGATAGGCAAGGAGGAAGGTGGAGAGATTGGGAGAGGGAAGGAGGGAGGGAGGGAGAGAGAGAAAGAGGTATAAAGAGATAGGTTAGATAAATAGTAGATATTGAAGGTGGGTGGATGGGAGAGAGAGAGAGAAATAGAGAGAGAGAGAGAGAGAGAGAGAGAGAGAGAGAGAGAGAGAGAGAGAAATGTGATAGAGAGAAGTAGAGATGGAAGGATTGAGGGAGGGAGAGAGAAAGAGGTATAGGTAGGTAGAGAGAAGTAGAGAGGGAAGGAGATATGGAGGGAGAGGTAGGGATGGAGAGAGGTGAGATAGAGAAACAAAGAGAGGTAGGTAGATAGAGTGAGGGGGAGATAAAGATAATTAGAGAGAGAAGGAGAGGTAGGGATGGAGGGAGAGGGATATGTTGAGAGAGAAAGAGAGACCTTAAGAAGCGTATATGTGGTTGCTTGTAGTGTTAGTTTAGGTTTGGCTAACATATCATGTTAACGTTATTTGTGGAAGTACCTCATGGATTGTGGATGAGTTGAGTAGCATGGCGATGTATATTTGGGTCCTAGCTAACCCTTGGTGTGGTCATCCTTCACTTATTTCCACTACAAAATTGTTTGGTGTTGACCTATTTTGTAATTACACATTTGAGGTGCATAGCCGACCTTGGAGAATGATTTCAAGGTTGTGAATAGATAAATGCAAGGTAGAGCATTGGAGGAAGTGTGTGGTGTTTTAAATTTGATCAAATGTTGTGATGTGAGTGTGAGCTTTGACGACCAAGGCTATTTGAAGTAGTGAGCAAAAGGTGTACATTTTCAATGTACCTAAAGTTATTGAAGGCAGTGAGCTGAAGGTTGTGGATGGTTCAAAGTTGTTGTGGTGGATCTTCCTATTTCTCTGGGATGGAGTTATCTTTGTAATAGTTCCTTTATTTCTTCTTTCTAATTTGGCAGTGAGCCATTAATAGTGATCCCTCCATTCTTTTGGGTAGTGAGTCCTCTGATAGTGAGCCTATTGTATTCAATGTTGCTATTACTTTATATTGTGAGCTAATTCTCACTGTGCTTTTTCCATTCTTGGTTTTTCCATGTAAATATGGTGTTCTATTGTGCATGGTGTTTTGATGTGTTGTTGTTTCACTTGTTTACTTTCATGCTAAATTTGATTAAGGGTTTAAGGGATAATAAGGATCTAAATGTTAATGAGGGTTTTTATGTTTTAATGTACAACTGATTCACCCCCCCCTTAGTTATCCTATGCATCTAAAAATTGGTATTAGAGAAAGGTTCTTTGGAAGAAGCTTAACTGCTTGAGGTAGATCTGAATGGTGCACAAGAAGGAGTCTCCTTTGTTTGATGGGGAAAATTATGCATTTGGAAAACTAGGATGGAAATTTTCCTTGTTTCCCTAGGGTTTGGAGTTTGGAAGTTAATTGAAGATGGATATACCATGCCTACTAATGGTCTACCAACTGATGATGAGATCAATGCATATGAGAATAATGGAAAAGAAAGGAATGCTCTTTTGAGTGGTCTTGCTAGTTCATAACTTTTAAAGGTTATGGGCTACAAATCTAGTAAATAAATTTAGAAGTAGTTGGAAAGTATCTATGAAGGAGATGATAAGATCAAGAAAGAAAAGATGAAAAAATTGAATACTAAGTTTGAAACCCTAAGGATGACAGAGGATGAAGATATCACAAGCTACATACATAGAGTGAATGATGTTGTCAATTCTATCAATGTCCTTGGTGGAAAACTAAAGGAAGATGCAGTGGTAAAGAAGGTTTTAAGAACTCTTTCTAAATCTTCTAGTTCTAAAGTTTCTACTATTGATGAAGCTCAAGATTTAGATCATTATTCTAGAGATTATTTTTTTGGTGCTTTATCTACTTTTGAATTGAGAGATTTTGGTCAAAATTATTCAAGAAAAGAGACTACTTTTAAAGTTATCAAAACAGAGAAAGATGATGGATCAAATCCAGATTATCTTGATGAGATATAAGAAAAAAAAATTAGGATATTGAAAAAGGGGATCGGAAAATACAAAGGTAAGTTACCTTTCAAATGTTTCAATTGTGGAAAGACAGGCCATTATGCTTCAAGATGTCTAGCCAAAGTTTCAAATGACAAATATAAGGATAATAAAGGTACATCTATCAAGATAAGTTATTATGTTAAAGAAGATGCTAACCTATTGGATGATGAATTTGACTATCTAGATGATGAAAATGGTGAATTTTGGTTCATGGCTTTGAATGTTGGAACTAATTCTATTGACTTTGAAATATTTATGAAGAAAATTGTCTGAAAAATATGTCACAACATCAAAGGAACTATGATGACTACTTTTCATGCTAGAGAGCAGAAAAAATGTTGGATAATTGACAATGGATTCTCAAATCATATGATAGGTGATAGGAGCAAGTTTGTTAAACTTGAGAATTTTGAAAGTGGTCTTGTTAAATTTGGTGATGATATATTTGCTAAGATATGTAGAAAATGTTCAATTAGCTTTGATGGAAAGCATAATACAGATGATGTTCTTTATGTAAAGGGTCTCTGACATAATATTTTGAGTGTAGGATAAATGTGTAGCAAAGGATATAATCTTGTGTTTCGAGGTGGTGGTTGTGAAATCAGAAAAGGAAGCTTCAAAAATCTAGTTGTTTTAGGAACAAGGATAGATGGGAATGTTTATTAGCTCAAAGGTGCTAATGGTAAGTGCTTTATGACTCAAATAAATGAAAGTTGTCTATGGCATAGAAGAATGTGTCACATCAATTTTGATAGCCTAGTGAGGATTAGTTCTACTTGAGTTGTGAGAGATCTGCCAAGAATTACAAAGCCTATCAATGCAACTTACAAGGAATGTTAGGTTGGGAAGAAAACAAGAAACAGGTTCAATAGCAAAGAATATTCTATCACAGGACCTTTAGAATTGGTGCATACAAACCTATGTGGACCTACAAGAACAATAATATTTCATGGTGACAGGTATTTCATGTTGTTAATTGATGATTACTGTAGAATAACTTGGGTAACTTTTCTTAAAGAAAAATTAGAAGATCTAGACAAGTTTAAAGCATTTAAAGCTATGGTTGAGAATGAAATGGATATGAAAATCAAGTGCTTAAGGTCTAATAGAGGTGGAGATTTCACATCCAATGATTTTAACAATTTTTGTGAAGATCATGGAATAAAGAGGCATTTTTCAGCCCCTATAACTCTTCAGTGGAATGGAGTTATGGAAAGAAAGAAAAGGACAGTTCAGGAAGTAGAAAGAAAAATGATGAAGGAAGCAAATCTACTAGATGTCTATTGGAGAGAATCTATTCATACTGCAATATACATACTCAATAGAGTACAAGCAAGAGTAAAAAATTCAAATACTCCCTATGAACTATAGGATGGAAGAACTCCTACCATGGTGCAGGAGCACCCATTCATTTTGTTTGCAAAATTTTGGTTTGTGCTGACTCTAACCAAGTCAGAGATTGTTGTATTTAGGTTGGACCTTAGAGGTCTTGCATTTTGGTGTGGGAGTAGCTAGTCACTAGGACTAAGGCTATCTTTAGTTATGTTTTGTGTTAAATTTTGTTTTGTTTAGCTTAAAACAGAAAATGATAGCATTTAAAGTATTAAGCTTGTGTTAGCCATTTCCTCGCTATTAGAAGATGCCAAGGGAAGTTTACTTAGTGGTTGCTCGAGATGGAAGAGTGGGAGATCCTAAAAAGAAGGAAAGATGGCAAAGATTGCATGGTTGCATGGCAATATAGCTTGATTGCATGTAACTGTCAGAAAAATTTAAGAATTCCCTAAAAGTCAGGGATATGGGCATTAGAAATTCTCTCTTCTATGGCGGAAAAAGAGGGGAAGATCATGAGGATGGTTGAAAACAATTGATAGGAGTCTTTGTAATCAGTTTGTGTGTGAATAAGAATAAAGACAGTGAGCAGGTTTCTTGTTTATGCTCTATTTTGAAAACACAGTGTGTTTTCTGACAACTGGGTGTTACGCATTATACGCGCTGTTTTAACATTTGATCAGAGTTATTTTTAGCATGCACACGTACCTTTTTCTCTATAGATAGTTCCTAGATTAAAATACATGCATGGTATTTATATTTTGTATGGTGAACTATGATTAATGTCTCTGTTTTCTAAGTTACACAGAATTCTTAAGAAACAGTTGGGTGAAAGGCATTGAATATATAGTCCTCACTATTTTTTTTTGTGTTTCTCGAATGATATAAGGTGTACTTTCCACTGTAGATAAAAGAGCTTTGGGTTACTTTTGTGTTTTGTGAATATTGCTTAAGGTGGTAGAGTTTAATCTTTGGGTTTTGGACAGTCCCGTTTGATTTCTCATGGCTCCCTCATAATCTCTGTCCACGGGAAACTCCTGAGATCAGTAGAATATGGAAAGGGAGCCATGACTTTGTACATACTTAGCATTATGAGTTACAAGGAGCCAAGCAAAGAGTTATTATTCCAAACCCTAGGCGAGCATTGGGGACTCGGTTAGAAGTTTGGAAGAAGAAAATTTAAGACAGGGGAAGAAGGTACAGTACGATACTGTACGGTTTACATGATGGTATTTGTCACATTTTAACATGCTGAAGAGGATTTAGGTCTGAACAATCAAATGATGGAAGGAATCAACAAGAAAGTTTCAAAACCCTAGTTATTAGGTCTATTTACCCTAACCTTTCTTGCTTGCAGAAATAAATGGTACGGTACAGACAGAGGTCTGAAATCAGGTGAAGGATTTAAAGCTCAGAAAAGGGTGTCAGGAAGTGGAATTTATCTGTTTGGTCTTTTGGTGAATTAGAGCAGGAAAGGGCAAAAACTAATTGGTAAGGGCTAGTAGGATCTAGCCCTCACCAAGGCCTTTTCATGAAATCGGGTATTTTGATGATTGAACACCCTACAAGATGGATCCATTGGGATATGAAAAGCATGAGTACAGTACCTGTAGTTCCCCTGTAAGCAGTTCAAACAAAATGGTGAGATTGGCATCTGGAATCTTCTAGGTGCAGAGACAAAGATTTCAAGTACAAGAAGGTGATTGGTTACCTGAGGTAAAGCACAAGTTGGAAACTCTTTGAAAAGAGTTGGGGCAGAGTTTGGGCCATCTCCAAGCTCAACTGGAAACCATTGGAGACAGGTTCCAGGCAGTAGACAGTGGGAAGACTTCCACTAGGCAGTGCAAGCAACCTTGGGTCTTATCATACACCATATTGGTATCAGAGCCAGAGTTGGATTCTAGGCTTGTGATTCATGAGCCAATCCACTGAGTCAGTAGGAGAGAATACACCAGAGGAAGGAACCATGGTGACAAATGCATAGCTATCAAAGAAGGTAGAAGAGCAAGAGGAAGATAACCGGTTGCTCAGAGAAAGGATATCTCAGATGGAGAAACTCCTAGATGAAGTCCAAGAAACAGCAGACACTGTGAAGGACAAGATAAAGAAGAAAGAATAGTAGGAAGCCAAGGAAAAAGAGGTGGAATTGGAGGAGGAAGCTCCAAAGCCTGATCCTGTTCTTGCAGAGGAACCATTCTTGAAGGCATTGCAGGCCTTGAGTGGTAAAGCATTGGATGGTGTGCCACTCTTCAGTGGACAAATGGACCCAGATTCAGTTGTGGACTGGATAGAAAGTATTGAGAACCACTTTGAGTGTGATGGCATAATAGAGGCCCAAAAGGTGAAGGTGGCCAAGTCTAGGTTGAGAGGAGCAGCTCTCACATGGTGGAAGTTTGTGCAATCAGAAAGAGAGAAGGAAGGCAAAGGTCCCATAGTTTCATGGAAAGGAATGGTGACCAAGATAAGGCAGACTTATCTTCCAGATGATTATGAAGTACAGTTGCATAGGAGGAGACACAATCTGAGGCAAAAGGACATGGATGTCCAAACATATACAAAGGAGTTTCAGAAATTGTGCCATAGATCAAAAGTGGTTGAGGATGAAAGCATTAGGTTAGCAAGGTACCTAAATGGACTCAAATGGTCTATTCGAGAAGACATGAGCTTGGTAAACTTCAAATCAGTACACCAATGTTATCAAATGGCCTTGAAGATAGAGGAGAAAGGCAAAAAGAAACAAGAACAGAACCCTAAAGGTAGAGGTAAAGGCAAAGACAGCAAAGGACAAAGAGGAAGCTATAGAGGAAGAGGCTCAGAATCAAGAGCTCAAGGAGAAGTCAGATTTTCTGATCAGCAAGAGGGAAGTTCTAGTAGAGGTGGTAGAGGAAGAGGTTTCAGCCCTAGAGGGAGAAGTGGTGGACAAGGAAGGGGTAGTTACTTCACCAACATGAAATGCTATCATTGCAATCAGTTGGGACACCCAGCCTATAGATGTCCTGAGAAAGGAAGCACTTCCCATGGAGGAGATAAGAGAACCCATCTATTCCAAGATGAAACAGCTGTAGCAAACAAGCAATCAGAAATACCTTTGAACTCAGAGGAAGGTGAGAATCTCATGATGAGAAGGACACTGATCAAAGAACCAGTCAAAGAGGAACCAAGCCAAAGAAGATCTTTGTTTAGGATAAAATGCAAGATGATGGGGAAAGTGTGTAAGGTCATCATAGATTCAGGTTCAACTGACAATATTGTGTCAGAAGAGGCAGTCAGCAAACTGAAATTGACAAGGATATCTCACAGTAATCCTTACAAGGTTACATGGCTCAACAAGGGTTAGCATGTCTTGGTAAATGAACAAGCATGGGTGGAGTTTTCAATTGGCAAGTACAAAGACAAGGTATTGTGTGATGTATTACCTATGGATGCATGCCACTTGCTCCTAGGTAGGCCATGGCAATTTGACCGTCAAGCTAGGCATGATGGAGCCAAGAAATCATACACCTTCAAGAAGGACAATGTCACATACAAGATTCAATATTTGTTGGAAGATAATGAGGTGCAGGAAGCAGGTTCTAAGTTGCTGATAACTGGTGAAAAATAGTTCTTAAAGACCTTGGAAGAAGGAGAAGGAGTTGGCTATGCAATAATGATCAAGCCTAGAGAGGCAAGCAAAGAGAAGGCAGCTGAAAAGGAAGAACTACCAAGGGAGATTCAAGACTTGTTGTAGACCTATGAGAACATAGTAAGTAGTGGTCAACCAGCAACCTTACCTCCTAAAAGAGCTATAAGTCATAGGATAGACTTGATACTAGGAGCCACCCTTCCAAACAAAGCAGCCTATAAGATGACACCTCAACAGAATGAGGAGATAGCCAGGCAGATTCAAGAATTGCTTGATCAAGGTCTCATTAGGAAAAGTATTAGTCCTTGTGCAGTACCCACCGTCTTAGCACCCAAGAAAGGAGGAGAATGGAGGCTTTGTACTGATTCAAGAGCAATCAACAAGATAACCATCAGGTATAGGTTTCCCATCCCTAGGATTGAAGATCTCATGGATTGTCTAGGTGAAGCTAGGTACTATACCAAGATAGATTTAAAGAGTGGATACCACCAAATTAGAATACATGAGGGTGATGAGTGGAAAACAGCCTTCAAAACCAATGAGGGTCTTTATTAGTGGCTAGTAATGCCATTTGGTTTGTCTAATGCCCCCTCCACATTCATGAGACTCATGAATGAAATCCTAAAGGACTACATTAGCAAGTTTGTAGTAGTGTATCTTGATGATATACTAATATACAGCAGAACAAGAGAAGAGCACCTCCAGCACATTGAGCTGATTTTCAAGAAGCTACAGGAGGAGAAGCTGAAGATTAACCTGGAAAAGTGTGAGTTCATCAAAACGGAGCTGGTGTACCTTGGTTTTGTGTTATCACATGGCAACTTGAAGATGGATAGTAGCAAGGTAGAAGCCATTCTTAATTGGCCTACTCCCAAAACAGCAACAGAGGTAAGAAGCTTCCATGGACTTGCTCAGTACTATAGGAAATTCATCAAACAATTTAGTGCAATTTGTGCTCCTATGTTGGATACCATTAAAGGAGGCATGAAAACTAAGTTTGTGTGGAATGAAAAAGCTAACAAGAGTTTTGAGTTGCTGAAGGAAAAGGTAGCTACTCAACCTATTTTGGTGTTGCCAAGTTTTGAGAAACTATTTACAATTGAGTGTGATGCTAGTAATGTAGCAATTGGAGCTGTTCTCAGCCAAGAGGGTAGACCGGTGGCTTTTCATTCTGAGAAGCTAAGTGAAGCCAAGAAGAAGTACTCTTCTTATGACCTTGAAATGTATGCATTGGTCCAAGCACTAAGGAAGTGGAGGCACTACTTGCTTCCCAAGGAATTCATTGTGTACTCGGACAATCAAGCACTCAGTTTTCTGAATTCACAAGAGAAGTTGAGTCACAGGCACATGAAATAGGTGGAGTACTTGCAAGCCTACACCTTCAACATCAGACACAAGAAGGGAGCTCTCAACAAATTTGTTGATGCATTGAGCAGGAGAGTTCTTACCATCCAAGAAATCCAATTGAAAAGCATGGGAATAGATCACTTCAAGGATCTATATGCAGATGATGAAGATTTTGGAGAAATTTATAAGGTATGCCTTGAGTTTAAGAACCATTTCCATAGCAAGTATGCTGAATATACCTTGCAAAGTGATTTATTGTTCTAAGGGAATCAGCTTTGTGTTCCTAGAGGGTCTATTAGGGAGAATTTAATTCAAGAGAAGCACAATGGTGCATTGAGTGGTCATTTTGGGATCACTAAGACTCAAGAGCTTGTCCAAAGGTTTTATTTTTGGCCTAAAATGAATCTAGATATCAGAAAATATGTAGAGAGTTGTGTAGTGTGTCAAAAAGCAAAAGGCACTTCTTCAAATGCAAGCTTATACCAGCCACTGCCAATCCCTTCTAGGCCATGGGAATGCTTGAGCATGGACTTTGTAGTTGGTTTACCCAAGACAAGGCAAGGAATGGACAGTGTTTATGTTGTGGTTGATAGATTCAGCAAAATGGCTCACTTTATACCCTGCAAAACAACCAATGATGCCAGTCAAATAGCTTCACTTTTCTTCAAAGAAATAGTTAGGATTCATGGTTTGCCAATCAACATTGTATCAGACAGGGATACTAAATTTATGAGCCACTTTTGGAAGACACTTTGGCAGAGAATGGGCACCAATCTATCCTTTGGATCTGCATACCATCCCCAAACTGATGGTCAGACCGAAGTTGTGAATAGGACACTTGGAAACCTTCTTAGATGCTTGACCAAGCAGTATGGTCAACAATGGGATCAGATTATTGGGCAGGCTGAGTATGCATATAATGACACAGTTAATAGATCTACAGGGAAGAGCCCCTTGAAATTGTGTATGGTTTACATCCCAGGGGTGTCTATGAACTGAGAGAGCTGAAGGATGGAGTCAAAGGGAGTGGTTATGCAGATGATTTTGCTTGTGCAATGTAGGAAATTCATGAGACAGTCAGAAAGACATTGGCAGAAAATACCGTGAAGCATAAGGCTAAGGTGGATGAGGATAGAAGAGAAGTCCAGTTTAATGTTGGTGACTTAGTTATGGTACATTTGAACAAGGCCAGGTTGTAGAAGGGAGTCCCTCATAAGCTGCAAATGAAGAGGATAGGTCCCTGTCCTATCTTGGAGAGGTATGGAAATAATGCAGTCAAAGTGCAATTACCAGAGGACAGTGGACTGTCCCCTATTTTTAATGTTGCAGACTTAGTCCATTATAGAGGACCACCAGTAAACGAAGATCAGACCTTCTAGGAAGTCAGTCAAGATGTTGAAGACCTTAAGCTACCCTCCACTGCACTCAAGCAAGTTGATAAAGTACTGGATACTAGAGTCTACAAACAAACCAGAACAAAGGAATATAAGGAACACCTCATCCAAAGACCAGGACAAACTGAAGTGGATGCAATCTAGATTAAGGAGGCAGAGTTCAAGAAACTGGGAGTTGATCCTGACATCCTCAATCCAAGGGTGGATTGAATATTTCTATTTTGGGGAGGATGGTGCAGGAGCACCCATTCATTTTGTTTGCAAAATTTTGGTTTGTGCTGACTCTAACCAAGTCAGAGATTGTTGCATTTAGGTTGGACCTTAGAGGTCTTTCATTTTGGTGTGGGAGTAGCTAGTCACTAGGAATAAGGCTATCTTTAGTTATGTTTTGTGTTAAATTTTGTTTTGTTTAGCTTAAAACAGAAAATGATAGCATTTAAAGTATTAAGCTTGTGTTAGCCATTTCCTCGCTATTAGAAGATGCCAAGGGCAATTTACTTAGTGGTTGCTCGAGATGGAAGAGTGGGAGATCCTAAAAAGAAGGAAAGATGGCGAAGATTGCATGGTTGCATGGCAATATAGCTTGATTGCATGTAACTGTCAGAAAAATTTAAGAATTCCCTAAAAGTCAGGGATATGGGCGTTAGAAATTCTCTCTTCTATGGCGGAAAAAGAGGGGAAGATCATGAGGATGGTCGAAAAAAATTGATAGGAGTCTTTGTAATCATTTTGTGTGTGAATAAGAATAAAGACAGTGAGCAGGTTTCTTGTTTATGCTCTGTTTTGAAAACACAGTGTGTTTTCTGACAACTGGGTGTTATGCATGATACGCGCTGTTTTAACATTTGATCAGAGTTATTTTTAGCATGCACACGTACCTTTTTCTCTGTAGATAGTTCCTAGATTAAAATACATGCATGGTATTTATATTTTGTATGGTGAACTATGATTAAAGTCTTTGTTTTCTAAGTTACACCGAATTCTTAAGAAACAGTCAGGTGAAAGGCGTTGAATATATAGTCCTCACTTTTTTTTTTGTGTTTCTTGAATGATATAAGGTGTACTTTCCACTGTAGATAAAAGATCTTTGGGTTACTTTTGTGTTTTGTGAATATTGCTTAAGGTTGTAGAGTTTAATCTTTGGGTTTTGGACAGTCCCGTTTGATTTCTCATGGCTCCCTCATAATCTCTGTCCACGGGAAACTCCTGAGATCAGCAGAATATGGAAAGGGAGCCACGCCTTTGTACATACTTAGCATTAGGAGTTACAAGGAGCCAAGCAAAGAGTTATTATTCCAAACCCTAGGCGAGCATTGGGGACTCGGTTAGAAGTTTGGAAGAAGAAAATTAGAGAACTAAGACAGGGGCAGAAGGTACAGTACGATACTGTACGGTTTCATGATGGTATTTGTCACATTTTAACATGCTGAAGAGGATTTAGGTCTGAACAATCAAATGATGGAAGGAATCAACAAGAAAGTTTCAAAACCCTAGTTATTAGGTCTATTTACCCTAACCTTTCTTGCTTGCAGAAATAAATGGTACGGTACAGACAGAGGTCTGAAATCAGGTGAAGGATTTAAAGCTCAGAAAAGGGTGTCAGGAAGTGGAATTTATCTGTTTGGTCTTTTGGTGAATTAGAGCAGGAAAGGGCAAAAACTGACTGGTAAGGGCTAGTAGGATCTAGCCCTCACCAAGGCCTTTTCATGAAATCGGGTATTTTGATGATTGAACACCCTACAAGATGGATCCATTGGGATATGAAAAGCATGAGTACAGTACCTGTAGTTCCCCTATAAGCAGTTCAAACAAAATGGTGAGATTGGCATCTGGAATCTTCTAGGTGCAGAGACAAAGATTTCAAGTACAAGAAGGTGATTGGTTACCCGAGGTAAAGCACAAGTTGGAAACTCTTTGAAAAGAGTTGGGGCAGAGTTTGGGCCATCTCCAAGCTCAATTGGAAACCATTGGAGACAGGTTCCAGGTAGTAGACAGTGGGAAGACTTCCACTAGGCAGTGCAAGCAACCTTGGGTCTTATCATACACCATACCATCAAATATTTTAGAGTGTTTGGAAGAAAATGATATATCAAGAGAGATGAAAAAAACTTGGGAAAGTTTGATGCAAGGTCAGATGAAGGAATATTCATTTTATATTCTACAAGAAGTAAGGCTTATTGGTGTTACAACAAGAGGATGGAGAAGATAATTGAAACTGCAAGTGTCAAAGTAGATGAAGAACCACATAAAAGCTTAGTACTAATAGAAGGATACGAATCTAATTAATTTGCTTGCAGAGAAGAAGGAAAAGAAGAAGAAAAGGAAAAGGAGATGAAGTTTGAAGAGGAATATGCTCCAAAAATGATTCCTAAGAATCCTAAGTATGTGTAGAAGAATCATTCTAAAGATTAGATCATTGGTGACATGAGTAGAGGCATGTTGACAAGGAGAAAAGTTGATATGACAAAATAGGTAGATTTGTCTCCACTTTCCAAAGTAGAACCTAAGACAATGATTGAGGCTTGTAAGGATGAGAATTGGACCAAAGTTATGGAAGAATAATTGATGTAGATTGGGAAGAATAAGACTTGTGAATTAGTCCCAAGACCAACAAACAAGAATGTAATAGGAACTAAATGGGTATTCTAGAACAAACTGAATGAGAACAGAGAAGTCAGAAATAAGGCTAGACTTGTGTGTAAGGGCTACTCACAAGTGGAAGGAATAGATTTTGAGGAGAAATTTGATTTGATGGAAAGAATGGAGGCCATTAGGATGTTTTTTCCCTTTGCAACACATAAGGAATTCAATGTTTATTAGACATGGATGTGAATTCTACATTCTTGAATGGGGATTTGGAAAAAGAGGTATACATTGAAAAACCAGAAGACTTTCAGTTATTAGACAATCCTAATATGGTTTGTAGATTGAAGAAGGAATTGTATTGACTAAAGCAAGATCCTAGAGCTTGGTATGTAAGATTTGATAGGTACTTGTTGCAACATGGATTCAATAAAGGCATTGCAGATAGCAATATTTACTTTAAAATTGAGAAGGATCAAATCTTGATCAAGTGGTTGTGTATGTTGATGATATAATTTTTGGGGGAAATGAGGCAATGTGCAAGAAGTTTGCAAAAGATATGTAGAATGAATTTGAGATTTCAATGTTTTAGGAAATGAATTTCTTCCTTGGGCTACAAATCAACTAGATAGAAAAAGGAGTTTTCATTTTATAGTCAAAATATGTTAAGGAAATGTTGAAGAAGTTTGGAATGGAAGACTCAAAACTGGTATGTACTCCTATGGTTACTAGTTGCAAGTTGAGAAAGAATGATGAATCTCCTAAGATTGATAAGAGTAAGTATAGATCAATGATTGATGGACTAGTATATCTAATTACTACTAAACTAGATATCATGCATGCAGTTTTTCTTGTGGCCAAATTTCAAGATCCTAGAGAATCACATGTGGCAGCAGTAAAGAGGATATTTAGATATTTACAAGGCACTCTGGACTATGGTATATGGTATCCAAAGGATACTGATTTCTCTTTAAGTTCCTATACTAATGTAAATTGGGTAGGTTGTGTGGATGACAAAAGAAGTACAAGTGGTGGTTCTTTCTTTCTTAGAAGTAGATTGGTTTCTTGGCTAAGTAAAAAGTAGGATTCAATGTCTTTATCTATGGCAGAGGTAGAGTATATTGTTACAACATCTTGTTGCACACAAGTATTGTGGATAAAGAAAAAATTGAAGGATATAATAATATCATATAATGAGCCTATTTTTATCTTGTGTGATAATACCAGTGCTATCAATATATCAAAGAAGCTGGTAATACATTCAAGGAAAAAGCATATCTTAATACAGTATCACTTTCTAGGAGAGAAGGTTGCAAAAAATGAGGTGAAGCTGGAGTATGTGCCTACAAAGGATCATGTTGTAGATATTTTCACAAAGGATCTTCCTAAAGATACATTTGAGTATCTTCGACAGAAGTTAGGGGTTATTGCCCCTCCTTTTCTCAATTAGATGCATAAGATTGTGCATTAGCCCAGTGGAGTAATTCAAGATTTATTCTTTTGTTCTAGACTGATGAAGACTACCTCTTAGGAGGATCAAGTAGCATTATTGTTGGTTGGTGAAGTCAAAAGGAGCATATTTTGTGATCCTAAGGGGGAGAGTGTAGAAAAGTGAGTGTAGTAAAATTTCTTGTCAGTGTCAAAGTGGTGTCAAAGTGGTGCATGTAGATGTCAAAATGGAGAACCAAAAAGAAAAATTCTATGAAAATGATATGTGAAAGGTGTAGATGTTTCCCATTGAATGTTTTTGAAGGGGGAGAGAAAGAGATTTCAATGCATGAAAGAGAGTTAGATGAGCTTATAGCCCTTTACCGTTGATGTAAAAGGGGGAGAGAGTTGGTTGAAAAACCATAGTGTAGAAGAGAATATGGTCTGAAGAGCATAGGGGGGAATGTTCAAGAGAAAGAGTTTTGAGAGCATGAATAAATCCTCATGTATGGGGAGAAGAAGTCTATGAAACATAGGTAAAGGGAGAAGAGATGCCCCAGTCAGGAGGAGTGCTACTTGTTGTTGCTTGTTGCAAAGTTGTTGGTTTCTTTTGTTATTGATGGCTTTTCAGAGTGTTGGTGTTGCCACTAATGAAAAAGGGAGGGATTGTTGCAAGTATTCTATTGGTGTTTTCATTGATGTCAACAGTTGTTGGTGTTGGTCATTGATGTCAACTATATGGAGATTGTGTGTTGAATTTATTGGAAGGATGTTGGTGTTGTCATAGTTGGAAAGATTTTTGTCAAGAGCTTGTTTCAATTTGATAATAAGGTGTTATGGTGTTTTCATTAGTGTTGTCTTGATGAATAAGAGTTGTAGTTATAGTAAGTTCACTTGGTTTCCAATTGCTTTTGAGAAAATTTGAATAAAAGAGATTATAGTGTGACAGAGTGATGTTCAGTTTTGTGCTCTGTATTTCTTGATGGTTGAAGTTATGCTTGTGTGGTTTGGATATATTGATTAGAGGTGTTTAGAGGTGTTATATCTAGAGTTGCATGTTCTAGATCATATGATAGTGAAAGTTATGTTCACCAGTGTGTGAATTTGTGAAGAAGATTATCTGGTAGAAACGCAATTGCTCCACATTTCTCGGTATTGAAGCTTTTGTCTTGCAGATTTGGGTATGTTCTTAGAATGATTGTATATAATTTATCTTGAAGTTTCGGGTGTTGAGGTGTTCCATGAAGTTGGTTAGTTAGTTGGATTTCTGTGCCAGTGTTTTTGGTTGCACAAAATGATGGTGTTCTTAGTTTCAAGTGGTTGTGGTAGAGTTACAAAATATTTTGATGATGTTGGAATGTTTTGAGATATTGTATGGATGTTGTGGAGTGTTGCTATGTGGTCCATGTGACTTGAAGAAGCATATGTTTGGTTGCTTGTAGTGTTAGTTTAGGTTTGATTGACCTGGCATGCTAGCAGTATTTTTGGAGGTACCTTGTGGATTGTGGATGAGTTGAGTAGTGCGGTGATGTATATTTGGGTCCTAGCTAACCCTTGGTGTGGTATTATTTCACTTCTTTCCATCATGGAAGTGTTTGGTACTGACCTATTTTTTAATTGCACATTTGAGGTGCATAGCCAACCTTGGATAATGTTTTCAAGGTTGTGGATAGTATAAATGCAAGTTAGAGTGTTGAAGGAAGTGTGTGGTTTTGTGTGGGGTGTTGTGGTGTGAAATGTGATCAAGTGTTGTGATGTGAGTGTGATATTTGACAACTAATGCTACCTAAAGTAGTTAACATAAGGTGTCTACATTTTCAGTGTACCTGAAGTTACTAAAGGTAGTGAGCTAAAGGTTGTGGATGGTTCAGAGTTGTTGTAGTGGATCTTCATGTTGCTCTGAGATGGAGTTTTGTAATAGTTCCTTTCTTTCTTCCTTCTAATCTAGCAGTGAACCATTCTTTCTTTTAGGTAGTGAGCCTATTATATTCGGTGTTTCTATTACTTCATATTGTGATCTAATCCTCATCTTGGTTTTTTCTTTCTTGGTTTTTCCACATAAATTTGGTGTTCTATTGTGCATGGTGTTTTGATGTGTTGTTTCACTTGTTCACTTTCATGCTAAATTTGATTAAGGGTTTAAGGTCTAATAAGGATCTGAATGTTAACAAGGGTTTTGATGTTTTAATGTACAACTGACTCACCCCCCCTCTCAGTTTTCATGTGCATCTAACATTTTCCTCATTTCTGGCCATTTTTTAGCATGATTTATCTAGACACCAGCACATTGCATGGAAATTCATGCATCGTGTTGGCATCTCACAACATTTTAGCATTCAAAAAGTTGTTTCCAAGTGTTTTTTCCACTTGTAATCTACCTTGATCAATGGAAATGACTTAGGGTGACTTGTAGTTTGGCTCAAAAACCTTTTCCCTACTATTTTCTCTTTTAAATCTATCGTTTTCACTCTACAAGTCTCTCGTGTTCTCTTTCTCTCTTGAAATATCCTTCTCTTAAGCTTGCACAACTCTCTACAACAGTCCCAAGCTCCCACAACTCTCTCTATTTATCTTCTTCTCTTTGGTTTCCTCAAGCCTTGCTAGTAATATCCACTTGTATTGTGTCTTTAGGCATCTTGAGATTTATCACATCCCTTGTATATACATTCATCATCTTGTCTATTTATCTTTCGCTCTATTTATCTATTTGGTTGTCTGTGGAGGTGGAAACACCAAAGTGAGGATTTGATTGAGGCAAGCCCCTAAACAACCCCAACACTTTTTCTCGGTCTTATGTGTGCAAGTGTTGAAGGTGTATCTTTGTTGGAGGCTTCATTTTCAATTTTTTTGTGAGTTATCTATTTATTTTTTCTTGTTTTATCATTTCCTTTTCATTTAGTTAGTTTTCTTTTATTTTTGTTATTCTCAATTATTTTCTTGCATTTTAAGAGTTTCAAATTATCATAATTGTTAGTGGGTACTTAGTTGTTTTCTGAGACATTCTCAATTTTTCATCTGTACAAGACACTAGCACATAGTGAGGATGTCCATGCACCATATTGTCATCCTTGGATGGGAGTTTGTCAAATTATCCAAAAGACCTCTATGACCTACTCTCTCAGTTTCTAAAATTTTCACATTTTAATTCTATATAAAATATAAATAAATCCCCTTTTATCATTTCATCTCATCACCTAAGCTTTGATCCCTGAGGTAGTTGAGAACTATTTTCCCCTTTATACCTTGTCATCTTGAGGGTGTTGAATCTCCTTCTCTACAATGTTCTTCAATATGAGAAATTTACTTTTGTTACTAGTCATGTGACATGAACAACTATTGTCTACATACCATTATTCTCCATCATCTTGAGCATGTAGGGTAGTTTGTATTAACATGGATCTCTCTTTTCTATCTTCTTTATTATTTTTCCATAATTTTGAATTCTTCACCTTTTGTTCCACAAGGATGTCTTTCTTTTTTTCTTGCATTGGGGAATCTACAAAAATAGTTCTACAAAATCGTGTTGTGTGCCCATAGTTATTATATTTAAAACATCCAACATTGTAAAGTAGAGGAGTAAAAGAAATGTAATTCCTTTTATCAACCCTAGATGTATTCTTATCCTTGTTCCAACCATAATTTCTTATATGATTCCTACAGTTTATTGCCTTATGACCAAAATGATTTCATGTGAAACAATAAAAATGAAAGGATTATGGTACTTAGTCATATGTGCTTTCCTTTGTGGAAATAATTTTTTGAAAGTGGTCTTCATATTCTTTTGATATGTGCTTAGTTTTGATGCAACATGACTTTATTTTGCTTTGATACATTCTCCTTAATTTGATGGGGATTTTAAGTGCATTAATATAACTTTTTGGCTTTTCTTTGTTTGATTCTACTTGTTTCTTTTCTTTATTTTCTTCATAACCAATACTAGTTTTTATAGATGTCAATCTTTGTTCACTTATGAATCTAGGATTTTGGTGCTCTTTTCAAACTTAAATCTTGTGTTTAACTTGGTGGTCATCTTCTCTAATTCCTTCCTTATAGAAACAATCTCATGATCTAGTCTTCCACACATTTCCTCCTTTATCTTTAATCAAGATCTAATTTCTTCTTCAATTTTCTTAGCTTCCTCAATTTTTAACTTTCAATTCGGTGAGATCACTTTTTCTAATTCTTCATATGTTTCGGTCTTTCTACATTCTTCTTGAAATAGCTTCTTGTACTTTAAATTCTTCTTCCTAAGTCTCTCAATCTCTTCCATGGCACAATAGAGTTCTTCCTCAAATATTTCTTCATCATCATCTTCATAATTAGATTTGATCTTCTCATCCTCATGTGAGTGCTTGTTTTATTTACCATCATTTTCAATGATATTTCCTTTTGTTTCAAATGTCATAAAAACAATTCCTTCTCTATAGCTATCCCAATCACTTTCATCAGTATAAGCATAAAGACTCTTCTTGTAATCATAGGAATTCTTCTTCTTATTATTTTATCATACTTGTGACTATATTTGTTTCTTTTCTTTGTATAAGGCTCTTCTTCTTCATCATTATCACTTTCTTTCAAATATGGGCATTTCTTAATAAAGGTTCCTACTTTTTTATACTCAAAAATTTTAAATGGAAAATTTCCCTTTTTCTTTCTTTATAATTTTTGTACAAAAAGAGCTTCCTCCTCATCTATTTCATGCTCAAAACTCTCACTTGGCATAGGTTCTTTATTCTTTGATCCTTTTGTGGCTTTGAAGGCTACTTACCTTTTATATGTATTGTCTTGTTTAGTCATCTCAGATGTTGTGAGGATTCCATGTAGCTCATCCATGGTTAAAGTATCCAAGTTCTTCATCTCTTATATAACAAAAATTTTAGCATCAAAACTTAAAGGAAGAGATTTTAATTTTTTTTGTACTACTATTGATTTTTCTATTTTTTCACCAATACCCTTTAAATTATTGACTATCTCATCTACTCGAAGCAGATAGGCAACAATATTTTCTACATCCATCATCTTTAGACTCTCAAATTCTCATCGATGGGTTTGAAGTTTTTCTTTCTTTACTTTATTGTCTCCTTCATAAATATTTTTAAATTTATCCCATATATCCTTAGTAGATATGCAATACATTACTTTCACAAGTTCTAATTCAGTTAATCCACATAAGATTGCATTCTTGGCTTTAGCATTAATTTCACTTGCCTTCTTTCCTACTGAATTTGTTGGAGGAGTTGATGGAGCTTTATATCCACTTACCACTAGCTATCAAATGCCAAATCCTAGGGCACTTAATATAAGTTTGAATTCTTAAAATCCAAAATGCATAATTTGTCCCATCAAACAATGGAGCATTATTGGATGAGAATCCTTCTTTTCCACCCATGTGTGCTCTTTTGATCTAACTTCTATTTTATTAAACTAATTTGAAGGAGCCTACTTTGATACCAATTGCTGAGCACATGGTTATACTAAGAGATGGTGTGAATCAATATAACAATATTATTTTTATTTTTAAACTTAATAAATCACTTTAAGATTTAGTCAAATTTAGCACATATATTTATCAAATAATGAATAACACAATAACAACTCAATTTATGTGGAAACCCTTGGAGGAGAAAATCACAACAAAAATATTTCTTTTATTTTAAACTTCTTTTTACAAATTATAAAGACACCAAGCCCTCATTCAATTTGTGAGCACCAACCCCTCATTCAAATTGTGAACACCAACCCACTAGAGGTACCAACCCATCATTTAAATTGTCTTCACAAATTTTTCTATAACTCTCTTCTTTAATCTACTATGATTCCCTTCTTAAATCTGCTATAAAATGATCATAAATCTGCCATACAACTTCTCATAGTCTCCTCCTTTATTGTGCAAATAATCTTCTTAAATTTTGTTCTTCAACACACTATCATTCAACTCTCCCAAAATGATCTTATATCTTCCCAGAAGGGACGATTCCCTTAGAGACATCTCTTTTCATCAATAATCATAACCCAAAGACAACTCAAATCCTTTAAGAATAAATTGTTGCTTTTTTATGTTTGTTTATATTAAACAAATCACTGCTTTATATAGTCAATCTCTGATTTATTTATTTTAATCATTTAACATACATATCACACATCTCCTTTATGTGAATCATTGTCTAATAAAGCCATCAATGTTCCTTTTTTAATTAATTTTTTGTTTTATTCTAATTTTGTCCTATTCTTCTTGTCTTATTCAGCCTTACCTTTATACTGAATATTGACTATTTAATAGGATTAAATTGTTGTTATTTGAAAGTTGACACAAAATATAATTATTATTTATTATATGTTAATGTTTGATTCCTTCTAATTAATCGTTTCCTTTCCATCAATTGATCTTTTTAGCTTGATTAATATATACATTGGCATCAATGACAATATTTTAACAAGTATCCCAAAGAAACTTGAATATCTTTTGAGCATTCCAAAGGAAATTTCAAGAGCACCAATAAGCAGAAGATTTACAATACTATTTCAAGTCAATTACATATCAGAAAATTCATTTTTATTCATAGTAAGATGTTTCATGTATGTGTTTATTTGTGTTATGAGAACTAACATTTACAAGATCTCCAAGAATCCTCCAAGTTCTCGTTGTATGCGATGAGCTACATGATTTTAGTCCTACAAGGAATATAGATATGGGTGGTAAGTTACAGTAATGTTATATATCATTTGATTTTATCCATAGAGTACGTTCTCTTCATCATTATCATCATAGCTATTTGTGGAGGTGGAAACACCAAAATGGGGTTTGACTAAGGAAAACCCCTATACAACATAACCCTTCTTCCCTTGTCCTTGCAGGTTATAGGTCTAAAGTGGAGTCATGTGGGTTGGATATTATAAGGCCTCAAAACCCTAGACAAGCATTCAAGTACTTTTCATCATCAAATTATGCCAAGTTGATTACTCACAAATTATCAACCTCAAAACCTTATCTCAAAGGACAAAGACTTTCAAACTGTGATGCACTTGTACAAGCTCTAAAACCCTAGAAATATCCATTTCTAGACTAGGGTGGCCATGCCCCTATCTAGCTAATTCTGGTCTAGATTTATATCTTGGGTTCCTCTTTGTTTGTACTTTTCAACTCTTCTTGTTGTTTTTGTCTTTATGTTTTGCATTTTCTAGATTCTATAACAGTTTGTCACTTTAGTATTAATTCAACTAGTTTCATACATCTTCCAATAAATCATCAGTATCACATCCCATCATCAATCAAAAGGGGACCAAAACCCTAACTAGTTATTTGGCTCTTCCTTGAGGATAGCAGTCGAATAGTCTCTTATGGCTACTTTTGTGTCTGCCAATGTTTCATGGTGGAATGAGTGATTTAAGTTAAGCATTAGCCTTAGATGCCATTTCACCATCTCAAACAAACATTAGGTCTATTTTATGAAAGGCAAGTGCAATATTCCTATTAAATTATTAACAAAAGATTTTAAAATCTAACTTGTAAGAAATTGAATAATTAATTAGTTTTTTTTTTTTTATCATAAATAGGGATTTTAGTTTATCCACTAAATAGAGAAAGTGAAAACAATAATTCTAATGATTAGTAATCAGTAACTAATAAATTTCCTAAAATTGCTTAATTAAATTCATAGTAAAGAAATTAAATTATTAGATTATTTATAAATTATCCCAAACATAAAATTTTGAATCCATTATTTAGATCCATTCTAACTATGATGACTCAAATTTAAAGAACTTCTATAAATAAAAAAATCACTTACTTCTTTTAGATTACTCTCGACTCAATTATTAGTTTTAATTTCAAATGTATCATGACAATTAGTTTTTGAGTCGAAATCCTAAGGCTCTTAGTTATAAATTACAAATGTATCTATGATTTTAATCCTTAAATTAATAAGTTAAATTAAAATAGAATTCTAACTTGGATCTATAATTGTTTTTAAGTTCAAAAATTGTTTAAGTTAAACTAAATAGGAACCAATTCCTTAACTATAACTAACAACTACTTGTTTTCTTTTAGATATTGAATCCCTCTTTTTCCATTCAAATTTTGCAAATCAAATTAAGTTCATATTCCCATTCAATGTTAATTGTAATCTTAGATTGATCATTTGAATGATCTTATTTGTTAATTTCTAATCTATTATAGATTAAAATGATTGTAGATCGTTGAATACTACAAAGGTTTTTCCAAAATTTGTAGTTATGTTGTAGGTTGAAGATATGTTTTATATACATATACATTTATATACATATGTACATATATATACATACATATATATGTGTATGTATTTATATATACATAGATATACGCTATGTACTGGACATGGATTATTTAGCTCGATTCACTTCGATTTATATCTATTTTATGCCAAACTTGATGTTTACTTCTTTTTTTAGTGGCCTCTAGACATAATATATGTGTGTGTGTGTGTATGTATGTACATAGATATATATATATATATATATATATATATATATATATATATATACACACACACACACACACATACATAATTCTTATTTGTGGGTTTCAAAAAAAGTTTCAGACTAGGATCATATATATTTTACTTGTTTTTATATATTTTATGTCATTTAAATGGCGACCATATTGCAATTTATATGCAAGTTTAAAAGACATAATTTTTTGTATTTGTTTTGAATGGGTATCATAGGGTTGATCCCCATGGAACCAATGAGCCACCATGGCATTGCAACCCATATGGGTTAGGGCTCCATGGGAGCCCACAACTCCCACAACCACCAAAGGGAAGGGTGACTTGTAAGGTTGACCCTTCGACCTTAGGTCAATGTCCTATTTTCTTTTTTTACTATATAATATATAAATTAAAAAATATTTAAATTGTATAATACATATAGTATAACACACATATATATATACATATACATATACACATATATATACGTATATATGCATATTTATACATAAATATACATATATATGTATACATACATATATCCATATATAGATATATACACACACATATATACATACATATATACATACATATGTATGTATGTATACATATGCATATATACCTACATGTATACATATACATGTATGTATATATATACATAAGTACATATAGACATATTTATTTATATATAATTAAGTACAAGTATATTGATTATACTTAATTAACGATAGTTTTGGGGTGATGTTGGATAAAAAATTCTTTGAAGTTGTCCTCTAATCTAAATTGTAAGAGTAATTTTCACTAATTGAAAGTAATTAAGAACTATAGTTTAGGTACCAAGTTCAATTTGAAGTAAAATTTCATTTTCAAAATTTCATAAATTCAATTATTGAAAATGGATTAAGTAATTTTCAAAAAGTCCACTAATTAGTTTCATTTAAGTCTATTTTCTAAAAGTAAGAGTATGGTACACAAGCATTAAATATTCAATTCTAAAAGTTCATTTTGCTCTTGGAAATAGTTAAACATTGATTTATTTCCTATTCACATATGATAACCATAATGAGCAAACAATTTTTTCTTCTTTTGACTTTACACAACTAACATAGTACATTTCACTCAATTTACACACTATCACTATACACATTTCACCCATGGATTCTTGAGTCTTTTTAAGTTTCACAATGACCCACATACATCTTTGTGACCTTAATTTGATAACTCCAAGTAGCCTTCAACTTCAACACATGGACTTGAAAAAGTGAAATTAACAAGAAAAACAATGTGGATCAATGGGCTCTCAACCCAATTGTAGGGTTGAAATCAACCTACCTCTGAGCTAGGGGTCACATAGCTTTCCAAGGTACACAAACACATCACATTTTCAAAAAATATTTAATATTTAGATTCTTTCACATTATTTCAACACAAAATAATTCTATTTTTCCAACAACATCAATGTGTCACCTTTCATTTACATATCCATATTCCTCCATAATATGCACATATCTAAGATAGACCATGTGGGTACTCATACCCAAAATATAAACCCTCACTCAAAGTCCTAACTCTCTCAAGAGGTCTACTCCACAAAAACATATTAACAATAAGAATACAACCAATGCACAATTATATTCTCACACAAAACACAACAAAATGGCACAAAAGACTCAACACTTCCTTTCTAAAAAGATTTCACTCAAAAGCAAACATTCATTCACAAAATTTTTGCAAGAGAGATTAGACCCTACCTTGAAAACATTATCCAAAAATGATAGAAGTTGGTGAAGACTCTCCAAGCCTCCTCCTTTCAATTACTTCCTTCCTCTAATCTCTTCTCTTAGAAATTACTCTACAAGAATGAAATTCCAAAGAAAATACCAAGAAAAAGAAATAGAAAAAAATCCCCTCTTCACTCAAGAAGAAACCATAAATAGAAAAAAGAGAAGAAACTACCTCTCCTAACTACCTAAACCACCAACTAACTCCCATTTTCGCCACCCTTTTGAAATGGGAATTTTAAGGTGGTTAAAAACATATGAAGAGGTATTTTTAAAGTTGAACAAACCCCTTAGCCCTATTCCTATCACCTAGGGACATTTTTAAACTATAAAAATTTCGTTAATTCACATAAAGCCACATAAATTTCAAAGAAAGAAATACTATTAATAACTAGATAATAAGCCTTCTAACAATCAAATGACATCACAACACATTAATCCACACAACAACATATCTATAACATTACAACATGCACACAACACATGATCTTAATTCCTTTGTATGAGTTAAGATCAATAGAACCAAAAAATAATATAGAAGGAAGCAGCTATGTGACCCCCGAATTCCATTGGCAATTCTACCTGCTCACTCAACCATAGGTGTTAGTATATCATAAGAAATTATTGTAGTCAAAACACTAGTAACTAATTCTAATATACTTCAACAATAATATTTCAAATCAATTAACACTTTTTCAAAACCCTTGTCTACAATAGTTATCTATGAAATCATAAAGAAGTTGTATAATTTTATAAACATTTAACTCATTAAATTTTATCTCAATACATGTATACTTACATATTCACATAAGGTAATCATCTCATAATCACAATGCAACCACAACTAGCATTAATCAACTAGAATCCAACATCTAATAAATATCCAGCGATAACCAAGACAAACCATATAAGCATAAAAAACATCAATTATGTCTATGAAACAAAACCATCATCTAGAATACTCTTGTATAGAATCCAAATGATAATGTCAACAAAGAAACATGTAGAGTCAACAAGGATCACAAAAGGTGGGTTCTCACACTTTAGTCCACAAACACAATTAATTGAAAATGGGACATGACATAGGTCTGTGGTAGTCCCAAGATAAAATCTATAAAATATTAGTCCACGATTCCTTTAGCACAAGGCATATATAGGGTTGTATTTTGCTATCCTCCTTTTGCAATTCGACACACCCTACAAGCAACAACAAACTATCATGCATTTATTCTCATATTTGGCCAAAAGAATTTTTCACTTAATAATCCAAAAGTCTTATCCCTTCCAAAGTGTTTGCCCAACCCATTTGACAACATCTATCTCACTAGCTTTTCTCTCCTCAATCCAAAGGGAATGCAAAGCCAAGATCCCTAAAACAAAAGCCCCAATACTAATAAGTCTTCAAATGAATGCATACTTGTATGATCTTACCTAGTTAGGATTTTATTAATGCTTTCAAAATATGAATCAATTGCATATTCACCCATCATTTTGACAAACCCAACATTAGTTTTACCACTCCTATGTTGCACAAAAAATCTATATGATTGTAAAAACAAATCCTATGTAGCATCTTTGTGGGATAGTTTACCCTAGGAATTCAGGTACTTCAATGCTTGATTATCAATCTTAAATTCCCTATGTCAAAAATAATTCCTCTAGTATTTTAATATTTGTACTACAACATATAATTCCTTGTCATGATTGGTATACTTCTTAATTACATTTTATTTCTTGGTGAAAATGTCACAAATTTACCTTATTGGCTTAACACTCCTTTGATAGACACCTTTGAAGCATCACACTCAACTGTAAAAAGTTTCTCAAAGTCTAGTATAGCGAGAATTGGAGCTTCAGTAACCTTTCTTTTGAGATGTTCAAAGCTCAAATTAGTTTCCTTTGTATAAGTAGAGACTTTCCCTCTTGTGCAATTAGTCAATGGTGCACTTATGTCATTGAAATTCCTAATGAATGTTATAAAAATTCACCAACCCATAGAACCTCTTCAACATGGTGATTCTTTGATGCGTAGACCACTCAAGAATCACCTTAACATTTTCTAGGTCCATGCTCAAACCATCTGCTAAAATAACACTAACCAAGAATACCAACTTATCCTTCAAAAATCACTCTTCAAGGTTGATAAATAACCTTGATACTCTATATAGGTTAAGTACCACTCCCAAATGTTCTACACACTCCTTCATATTTCTACTAAAAATCAAGTTATCATCAAAATAAAATATGATGAATTTTCCAATGTGCAATCTAAATACCTAATTCATTGTTTGCATGAAGATAACTAATGCATTGGACAAGCCAAATAAAACATCCACCACTCAAATAAACCATCCTTGATTTTGAAGGTGGTCTTCCACTTATAACCTTCACAAATTTGAATTTGATGGTATCCACTTTAGAGGCCAATATTGAAGAAGATCTTTGCACCTGTCAAACAATCCAATAAGTCATCCATTCTTGGCAATGAATATTGGCGCTTCACATTGATTTTGTTAATGGATCTAGAATCCATGGATAGTCTCAATTTCTTTCCTTTCTTGGGGAAAAGTAGAGTGGGTGTGGCACATGGGCTCATTTTTTCACTTACAAATCCATTTCCCAATAATTTAGTAATTTGTCTCTTCATTCATCATTTTTGAGAGGAGTCAACCTATAAGCAATTTGATTTGGAAGTTTGGCACCTAGAATTAGATCAATTTAATGAATAATGCATGTTGAAGGAGGTAAAACAATTGGTGGGTAGGATGATGTCAAATTTGAATATTGTTGTAACAATTTCTACATCACTAATGGAAATATTTGCTAATTTGATTTTATCCTTTTCTCAAGAATATAGTAGATAATGAATCTCACCCTTGAACTCTTCAAAAAAGTCTTCCCAATCCATTGTAAACAAAGATAAAGCTTTTATTTAAATTGTTCCTTCTCCTTTAAGAGGATTCAATATATGGAGTTTACCCTCATGTTATAATTTAAAGGTATTTTCTTTGCCATGTTGAATTACATTCCTATCATATTGCCAAGTTAAATCTAATAGAAAATGGCAAGAATCCATTGGCACTACATCACATAATACTTTGCTTTCATAAGGACCAATTTTGAAGTCAAGAAGACAAGATTGATTCACAAGCACAGTATGATCCTTTTTCAACAAATAAATCTTATAAGGATTTGATTTGGCATGTAAGAAAGCTGTAAGTTTTGCACCATTTATGTACTTACCAAGTTATCTATAGATCCTCCATGTAAAATTGCCTTGCACACTTTGTCTTTACATTTGCCTTTTGTTTGAAACACACTCTTCCTTCTCAAATTAGCTTAGATAGTTTCTTTGTCCCTAGCTATTAGGTTTTTCCTTAGCATCAAGTTCTCTCATGTATCTACTTCAATTGCTTCTAATAAAGGTTCTTTTCTTTCTTCTTCTTGGGCCATCATCACCCTTTTGGGGTTTTGAGGGCAGTCTATAGCTTTATGTTAATCATTACAAATAAAACACCTTAAAGGCTTCCAAACTTCCAAAAAATTGTCACCATTGTCCTTTACCTTTGAACCCTCCCCTTACTTGGAAGTTCAGCTTCATATTAACCTTTGTCTCTTCTTCATTGTTAGGTTTCAGGGAACTTCCCCTTCCTCAACTCAAATTGTTGCCACCCTTTTTGCCTACCATCCCCCCCACCTATTTAATTTTTCCTCTACTTTCAAGGCTAACTAATATGCCGTATCCATGGTGTTTACTTTGAATAGAGTTAGTTCATCTTAGAGTTGATATGTAAACCCAATAATGTATCGTGTTGCTGCATGCTCAGCGTCTTGCAAATCAGTTTTGATTGGCAGCCTCAAAAATACCTCAATATAAGCTTTGTTTTGGTGATTCCTTGTTTAAGATTTTAAAACTCCTTAAAAATATTTTGTTGATAATTTGAGGACATAAACTTAGCTTTCAAGTGTTTTAGCATCTTTGGCTACATTTGGACTTTCTGTTTCCCTTGTCTTCTCCTAAAGAGATTCTCCCACCAAAGAGCAACATGAGAATTTATTTTTTGTGCTCCAACGTTTGTGAATCAGTTTCCTCAATTCCTTCCATCTCCTTGTATTTGTTTAACTCTTAAATCCGATCCATGAACAATTCTGGATTTAGTTTACCTTTAAAATTAGGGACTTTAACCTTAACCCTAGTTCCTTGTTTGGCTATAGGTTCAATAAGCCTTTCCATGTGGTCTATGACTCCAACTCCACTCCTTGAGCTTCTAGTTCTTCCTTTGAATCCTCACGAGGCAAACCTAGCATCAAGGGCTTCTGACCACTTGAATAATTCATCTATTATATTTCCTCTCCATCTTGCATTCCTCCTGCCTCTTCTTCCCTTGTTCACATGGGCTTTCCTCTAGGCCATTATGGTTTGCTCTGATACCTAAACTATTCAAAACTATCTTTCATTGGTTAGGAACTGTCACAATCACATTCTCAAGAATTAAAATATATTTAAAGAATCAAACGACCGATACATATGGCCTTAATTATATGTTCAACCCCAGATTAAATAACAAACGCAGCAGACAGAAACAAATAAGGCAAAAGAACATACAACGCTTAATAATATCCTTTGAAACACAGAGCAGTTACAGAAGATCTGATTTATAATATGACAGCATAGATTTACATATCGTAACTCTCCATCTAACCAACATGCATTGCTGAAAATATACAGTGAAAGAGCTCCCTGTAGGCTGCGGCAAATGCCTGCTATTTCCCAGGAAAAAAAAAAAAAACTCTTAACTTTCTACCCAAGACTCTCAGCTTTTCCCCTCTAACCTCCAAAAATGAAAAGCTAACTAAAAACTCAAATACATGTGTCTTCTCCCTTCTAATTCCCAAAATAGCAAACAATTCCTCACTATTCCCTTATTCTCCAACCTAAAAACAGAGCAGTTGACAAACTGCTATTTTTAGAAAAACAAAATCCTAGAAGGACTGGGACGGTGAATAAAACAAATGGGATGTGGAAGGAGTCTTCATTGAAGGTGCTTCACATCACAGGTATAAGTAGGGGTTTGAATGAGTCCATCTTCCAACAAAATTCTATGTTTAGAAATGACCCTTGCCAAAATACCATGATGCATAAACAAAAGGGTTTAGATGATTTGTTTGACTGTACTGAAATTTTTGGAGATTCCCAAGCTATAATCATTATAATGGTTCTATAACATCTCAATTTTTTGTGGGTTTGGAGAAATCCACTGGGGAATTGAAGGAGCTTTTGTTCAACAGTACGGTGTCTTTTGTTGGGGTGCAGTGTATGGGGGGGGTTGGTGGTAAAACGGCATTGGTCTTGGCTCTCTGCAATGATCGGAACAGGCTTCCCTTCAATTTGGGTCATGTTTTCCTGTTGCTTTAAGCTTTTATTTGAAAGGTACTCTGAAATTTCTGGACATATGCCAAAAGTTTGGGTGTCTTTATTTTTTTCCCTTTTTCAGAGGAGAAGATGAGATAACTGAACTTGTAAAATCCTCCTAAGCCAAATGGTATCTATAGTTTAGGGATGAAAATTCTGAAATAAGCACTTTAAACTTAATTTGCTTGTCTTCACTCTACATTTGGATTTCATATGGTAGATTATACATATTAATCTTTCTATTTCAGGATTTTATGTCTTGTAGCTGCATGTCCAGCTGCCATTCTCTAGTTCATTTAGATAACAACCCTTAATTCTCTGGTCGTCTCGTCTTTATGTGTGGCTCTATATACTTATTACTGGTTTCAGTCTGTAGTAGACAGGCTGCTTTAGTTTGAGGTTGAGCTTTTCCTTTTCTTGCATGCTAAAGAATTTACCAACTAAACAGACTTGGTTTATTGTGGGTATCAGGTTATTTTGGAAACAATGTATTTTTCATCACTGTTTCAATGTCCCAGAATCTGAAGGGCATTTTAGACACAATGTGGGAAAAGATTGATGGGAGGAAGAAACCTGAGTTTCAGAAAGTGAAAGATGCACACAGCTGAAACAGCACTAGCAGCTTCTTAAGCAATTGAAGCCAACTATGGTGATTCTGGATGATGTCTGGACCAGAGCAAGTCTGGAAAAATTACAATTTTAAGGGCCAGGATACAAGATTCTCATACACATACTACAGACAGTTCCACTGTACCGAGGAACCCCTCTACTCAACTCTATAAATTACCCTTGCTGAGGCAGGAGGATGCTCTGCCCCTTTTCTGCTTCTGGGCATTCGGACAGAGCAATTCCATGCACTGCAAATGCAAATCTAGTGAAGGAGGTGTTTAGTCTTCTCTGAGGTCTTGGCTGTTTTTTGAGAGTTGGATGAAATTTGTAATATTTTATTTTTTAATTCTGGAATCTTTGCTAAAACAAAATTAATCCTCTGATGTTTTGTTGGATTAGACATGAAGAAATAAGCACTGGGAAACCAAGAGTGAAAACATCCAATTAAGCATTATGAAAAAAACAATTTACACAATCGGTACCCCAAGCAACTTAGTGCTAATCAATTAAATTGCAGAATTTTATTGATCCGGGACTGATTTTAGATGGCTATAAGGTCCAAAGAAATTAATCTGAAAACATATGGTGTAAATCATGTGTATTTTTAATGTCTGACATGGGCTACTGATTTTGTTCCCATTCCATAAGTCACAGGTGCAAGCAATATGTTAAGGCCTGCCAATAGCTCTTAAGGTGATTGGAAACCCGTTGCATGGAGAACCTCAAGTGATCTGGTAAAGTGCAAAGAATAAGCTTTCCAAAGGGGGACCAATATCAAATTATCACAAAGAAAGGTTTCTTAAATGCTTGGAGACCAATATTGATTTAATAGATGATGTAGTGAGGGAATGTTTCGTAGACTTGGGGTCATTTCCAGAGGACTCAAAGATATGTGCTGATGCACTGTTAGACATTTGGGTCTATGTTCAGAATCTGGAATGGCAGGATGCCTTTGTCATCTTATTGGAACTTGCAAGCCAAAATCTGTTGAATTAAACTAGGAATCCAGGGTACTTGACTACTTTTTTATGTACATATTTTTTTTAATCAAATTTCAACATTATGTTGACATGGTGATTGTATTTATTAGGAGCGGAGCAGCAATTTCTCATAGAAGTGTCTCTGAGCTTTATTTTTCTCAGTGCGATGTAATGAGAGATTTGGCCTTGTATTTGGGATGCCAAGATGGTATAGTCTACAGGAAGAGGTTACTTATAATTTGCCAGGGACACAGGCTTTGCTTTGTGATAGACAGTTTGATGCTCAAATTGTCTCTATTCACATACATGGGTTACAAGATTTCTCACAGATGGGATCTCACCGATTACCACCTTGTTTCTGAAATACTGGCCATATATTTTAATAGATTGCAAATTTCTGTAGCTAATATTGCATTTAGTTCATTGTTGTAACTTAGGTGTTACTGACTAATGTAATTCTAAATTACCAAATCTTCTGGATGTATTAAGTGCATTTGTCAGGATAATGAATCTTCATTTATCTCATCATCAACCTCTAGTTTGCATATCAAGCATAGATTTTTACAGCTTCCTGATTTAACTTCTATAGGAAGAAAACTTCCCAAACAAGTAGCATTTGTGGCCATTGTAAAATTCTCTGATTGAATTTTATTTCCAATTTGTGCATTCAGGCACAATGGAAGAAAACGAGTGGTACAAGATGAATTTTCCAGAAGCAGAGGCTCTGGTATGACTCTTTACTGCAAGTGAATATTATCTTCCTTTATTTTTGAAATCCATAAAGAAACTAAAATTTATCATGGTATTCAACCATGGCACAAAGAGAGCAAATGTGAAAGGTCTTGAGACCTTATCTTCACTCGCTCAACTCAAATGTGTCCACTTGGAGAGGGTGATTAGACCAGCTCTATTAAAACAGAGCAACGCACTACAGAACTTAGAGAAGCGATCTTTAAGTTTAAGCAAAAGTTTTAAAAATACATCCACATTCGACAAAAACAAGCTGCAAGATTTTAACATGGATTACTGCAGTGATTTAAAGGAGTTGGCCCCAAGTATCTGCTATATGCCTTCTGCTCAGAAGTTACCATATGACTTTTTAAAATCTGAGCTCTGTAAGAGTGTTAAGGTTGTCTGCCCTGCTGGGCTTAAAAGAGCTTCCATCATCGATTGGAAACCCAGGGCACTTGGAATATCCAGATATTTCAGTATGTGTGGGTATGAAAGAACTTACAGAGGAAATATGACAACTGAAGAAATTGAATGAGCTTGATATGAGAGAGTTCTCGTTTGAAGAGGCTACCTACAAGTGTTTGTGGACTAGCTTCCTTGAAACAAGTTATCTGTGATGAGAAGATTGGGAAACAGTGGCTGCAGACCAAGAGAATTGCTAACCCAAAATTTAGAGTTGAAATTGTGGAAGCACAGTTCAGCTGTTGGAGCAACTTATACCTTGCACAGAGGTTTTATCTTCACACACTAATAGCATGCTTTCACATATAACTATTGAATCAGCCTAAAGTTCTGATTGAGGAAGATCCCCAAATGTGTCACGCCCTTTTCTTGGATAGCAGGTTGTAAGTCTATGTCAAAAGTTGGAGAGCATAGTAGCACAATGTCACATTCCCTGTAGAAGGAGGTCTGCACATGGGACTGATAGGACAAAACAATTAAATTAAAAAAAAAAAAAAATACATTGGAAAACAAAAGGGGAGACTGAGTTATGGAGGGGATGGGCATCTGAAGAAAAGGGATGACAGGGACAGGATAGATGATGCACATATAGGCGCCCTGGCACAGAGTAGGGACATCCGTAAAAGCTTAAAGGAGAGAGGAATTTCGTGAGATTGGAGGGTGTGCAAGCATATAGAGAGGAGAACAGAATGAATAATGGCCAAGAAGGAGAATGAGAATCAGTAAGGCCGCACAAGGGCAAAAAAACAAGCAGCTTGGAAAAAGAAGCACCATTTTGTGAATTCATCTAATTCCATGCAGAAGAAGTGCCATTTTGGAACTTGAATCGTAAAGTGGGAGTGTACTAAGTATTAATTGTATCTAAACTGAGAGAGTTTTTCTGATGTTCTGAACATCATTTGAAGATGGGCATAGAAATGTTTTGGGTGGTGGCATTGCTGGCCATTTGAAGGGTAAGGGTTTAAAATAGGGGATAAAACTTGACTGTTCACCATGCCATAGCTAGCAGTGGTCAACCAAAACCAGACCAAGAGAGTGTTTTCACCTAGGCTTAGTGACACATTGCTTTTCAAAAGATTATACTTCCAGTTGGGGCTTTTGGATATGTAGAAATACCTACGAAATGTTTGCTTGTGATAAGTATGACTTAAAATTCCTTTAGCTATCTTCAATGATATGATCAAATTTCTATAAGACATTTTGTCAAACAGTTCATATGCTCTATGCAGGCTTCAGAATAGTTAATCTAAATACTACCAGAAATTGGTTGCATTGGGATAACTTCTAATTTATGAGTTTTGCCACAAGATCTAAACCAAAGAAGAATCAAGAATAGGACAATGGCCCTTTTTCTCCTTGTAAATTGAATTATATTCGGTGTTTTGATTTAGAAAATGCAGTAATGTCAGAGATTATTGATAGTGTGGCTTGGGCAGGTGGCTGTAAATTGTGTATGACATGGTTTTGTTACAGAGGATTTTCATGACTTTTAGTAATAGAAATTGTCTACTAATATTCTGATAGGAAAAAAACATTTAGAAATACTTGACTGCTGTTATTCTTATTGAATTTAGAATAAGCATATAGATAATCCCCCTTGGTAGCCTCAAATGTTGGTGTTAAGCTCCAGTGATATCCATTTAATTATATGTTGTAGCAACAAATGCTTGGAAATTTTTTAAAGACTAGAACAATCCATTATAATAGAAATATTTAAGCCTCTGAACCTTGCATAATAAATTCCAGCACATATGGGAGTTTTGATGATGAGGGTAGAGTATGATGCAGACCATCTTCCATAGAAAGGCTCACTTAGACAATTTGGTTCACTGCTAAGTAATTGTAGGAGTTTGTTTTACTAGAAATAGAGGTTTTGTTCGCTATTTCTGATAAGAAGAAAACATTTTGAAATACTTAACTGTTGTTATTCTTATTGAATTCAGAATAAGCATACAGATAATCCCCCTTGGTAGGCTCAAATGTTGGTGTTAAGCTCCAAAGATATCCATTTAAATATATGTTGTAGTAACAAATTCTTGGATTAATTTTAGAGACTGGAACAATTTATTATAATAGAAATATTTAAGCCTGAGAAACTTGCATAATAAATTCTAGCACATAGAAGGGGTGCAAGACCAAAAGCACCTAGAGTTGCTGATTTAACACAAATGATGAGAGAGATCCAGGCAAGACTAGCTATAATGGAAGCAGCCCAGAGAAGGGGAGTTCAAATTGAAGACGTGAGTGATGATGAAGGGCAGATATCCCAAGAAGAATAATGGTAAGGAGAGGAGGTGGAGGATGCAGCTGAGACTAGATTTCTCAAAGCCATGGCAAGGATTGGAAGCAAACCCAAATTGGTCACACCTTATTATAGAGGAGGCCTAAATGGTGAAGAGTTCATAGATTGGATTGGAGAGATGGAAAATTATTTTGACTATGAATCAATGGAGGAGCCCAAGAAAGTGCAATTTGCTTGCATGAGATTGAAAGGCCATGCATCATGGTGGGAGGACTATGTGCAAATTGAGAGGCAAAGGAGAGGGAAAGAGAGAATTAAAACTTGGCATAGAATCGTGGGACCATGTGCAAATTGAGCCCCAATGAAACCCATAATGCTAATATGGGTCAATCCCTCCAAAATATACATAAATCATAACCATAAATCACTCGGGATCTCTTCCAAATTAGTACTAGGATGGCTGAAACAAGTATCTTGCATAACAAAAACCTTCCACTACCATTACCATGCAAGGAAATCCTCTCAAAATGCATCAAACTACTGTTGTCTATAACTGGAAACATCAAAGCCAACACTATGAGAATAATGTAACAGCTGCAGCCTGCAAAGTAGAAGCGATAGGCAGCCATACACGAACTGAAAACTCTCCATTAGAAGTTAGACACTAAAAAATATTCTTTCCCATTGCTAGGAATCCCTACAGAACCGTTTGTGTGAATGCCATTGAAGTAATGTGGTGGTTGATAACAATGATGACGGCAGTGTTAGGGCTGAAAATTAGGTCCATAGCTGTCCTGGGAATACTTCCACTGTCATATGAGGATAGCACCTCACAATCATCCGACTCCTCATGCCCTGTTGGTGATCTTTGCACAAATATCCTAATTTGGGGTCATTTCATCATGGTCATGTTGTGTTACCCTAGCATTCATGTGAACTTCTCCTTGAGATCTCCACATAATGTCCATGACTGCCCTAATTATATAGTTGCCTTGACACACACTCCCTTCACCTTGAATCCCTTCTTAGTAATGAGCTACTCAAATAAATATAGCCAATGCATGCCAACAACTATACTCACCTCTTCTATATTACTGTTAGTAGTTACAATGATTATCTTGAAATCCAAAGGAACTTATCATGATGCCCCAAGTTACACCATTTGAAAATCATTCAGTACACACCATATGTGTGCTGATAGGTGAGTGTACCAGTCATACATTGCTCTAAATTTCTTCCCAAACAGCACTAAGATGTGGGAACGTTTGCACTTAATGATCTCAAAGACTGAACTCTCTTACACACAAGTCACAACATTAAACCAAGAAAGTTTCTCCATACCATGGTTGTAGCACTGTGTTCTCTCGCTCAAAATCAGAATTGTAGTGGCTGGAAACCATCTTGTGCTGGCTGCAAACACCTCAACAATGATAATGGGTGGGAAATGCATCTTTCATGTGAGTAAAAACTCCTTAATGGCTGCCAATAGAATGTGGGGAAAGCAGAAAGTATGGGTAACAGCAGTTCTAAAATTCAGAACAACACTCATAATGATCCATGGGTCATAGTTCTTGTCATCAAAACTTATAAGGAAAAATTGTAGTTAGAGAGGAAAACCAAAGAGTCAAGGATTAGCCAACAAATAGAATTGTTGGAAGTTGGAACAAGGAAAGATTATATCCCTTGAAGAGTTGGAAAAATTATTAGTGGATAGAAGACTTTTAAATATGATCTTCCAAGAGTTATAAAGACCAAAGATAGATAAATGGGAAGAAGATAAAGAAGATGAGTAGAATGGAGCTATTGAGTTGTGTTACCCAAAGAAGGGGAAGGTTTTAAAGATTACAATGTGAGAGGAGATTCAGGAGAAGAGTTTGAAGACTGCAATGAAGAGAAATGCAACCTATCACAAGAGGAGGTCCATGATGTTGTAGTGGTGGAAGCAACCCACCTTAGAGGAGAAGCTACAACAAAGATAAATATCTTTGAGGGTTCTAAATGTGATGAAGATTTATTGGTCTTAGAGAACACAACTAGCCAGAAGCAACTAAAGGAATGTCTAGAGAATTTTGTTATTGATAAAAAGGGAGTAGAAGATCATCACTTTCTTGAAGAAGGAACAAGAGTGACTAAGGGAGGAAGTAGAAGCATAGACATTTGCTGTGTAGCAAAGGAGTATAATGCAAAAAACCGACTTGTCTCATGAATGGCATCATACAGAGCTAGGAAACAAAGACGTCACTAAAAAAATCGTAGAACATGACTAAATGACATAATGTAGAGAAAGGGGCACCTATGGGAAATTTTGATTCCCTTAACTTGGTTGTTGTTAGTGGTTTATGTGCAGGTGCAATAGAAGGGGGTACAAATGGTGCAAAGCATCATGATGATTTTCGATGGAGGAGAACCACTAAGCCTTTAACGAGTTGCAAAAAGAGAAAGAGAACCAATTGGCAAAGGAGGGTCTCTAACCCAACAGGGGGCTATTAGTGAAAGGAGAAAAATGTGATGATTTGTAAAGGTATCTAATTTGGTGGAAGGGGGCGTGGTTGTTTGGTTCTTCAAGACAAAAGGATAATTTGTAAAGGTATCTATTCCAAACTCTTACTTGGATGTTTGATGCAATAGCATCCCGGAATTAAAGCAATCCTACATCATTAAAAATAAAAAAAATACAAAAATGTAACAGTTAGGTTCTTTAGTTTCTTAGTGTTTTAAAGTTTGTTTTGATATAAATTAACTTTGAACTACGAACTTCAAAATTTTAAGAGAAGGGTAGAATGATATTGAGCATCTTCCATAAAAGGGCATTTACTCCCTTTGACAATTTGGTTCACTGCTAGGTAATTTTAGGAGTTTTCTTTACTAGAAATAGTGATTTTGTTCGACTACTCCAAATCAGTCGAGTTTAACAGCGCAGCTGTCACTTCTGACCCTAAACGTGTTGGAAAAGGTCAGAAAATTCAAGGAGGCAGTTGAAGATAACGGTTTGTAGTTTTTTAGTTGATATAGAAGTTGAACTTATTGAGGAATGGAGGCGGTATTTAAGAATGTTTTGATCTGGATTGCAAGAGAGGGAGGTCTTGGAGCTTTGTAAATAATTAGTAAATCGAATCGTGTCTTTTGTATTCTCTTTCTAGCTTTTAGCTTTATTATCTATGTTTCATTACTCCTTTAAGTGAATAAAGTGTGGTTTCAGAGGATTTCTGTAGGTTAAAAGAAACAAAACTGCATCATCCTGCTTGGCTGCATTAGAGTATAATGAGTTTCTAAGGAAAAACATATCCTTGTCCTCGTGAAGATTGGAGATCAATGTTCTATGTAAAATCAATACTGTGTTTTGTTTTGGCAGAGACCGCAGATATTTCACATAGAGTACCTTTCAAACAAAAGCTTAAATCAACAGAGATACAGGATCCAAATTGAGGGGAAGCCCGTTTCACCTTTAATATGAGGATTATTGCAGAGAGCCGCGGCCAATGGCATTTCATCACCAACCCCCATACACTATACCCCAACGAAGGACAACTCGCTGTTGAACAAAAAAAACCCAATGGATTCTTCAAATCCGCCAAAATTTGAGATTTTCTAGAGCCATTATAATGATTATAGCTTGTGGAATCTCCAAACAATTTCAGTAAAGTCAAACAAACCATCTAAACCCATCTGTTGAAGCATCATGATATTGTGGCTAGGGTTATTTGGAAGCATGGAAGCTTGTTTGAAGATGGACTAATTCAGTCCCCTACTCATATCTGCAGCCTCCGATGGGTAAATGTTCTTCGGATCTACCAAAATCCCTCCGACGTCAAGCAATATCTGAGCAGGAATTAAACCCAGTAAGTCATTAATCTCCTTTTCAGTTTGAAAATCTGCGAAGCATACCTATGATTGAGAGGCAGGTTGAAAGGCGAATGTTCTCGCATTTTTTCACCAGCTCGACACCTCTTACAAGTGTATCGTAAAACTGGTGAAAGATGGGTTTTCCTGATCCTTGGGCAATTTCAGATCCGATATATAAATTTCGTGAATAGCGGGGGTTAAATACTTCAGCAGGGAACCGGCTGTAAATATCTTTTTGTATTTAAAAAATTATGCTGAAAAATAAACTTCACCAGCATTCACGAAAGGAAAGCAAGGCACAATTAGCTTATTCACTATGAACAGAGCGGTTATAAAAAAACTAATTTATTTGTTTTCAGAGTTTTTTAAAAGCATGAATTGGTGTCTTTTGTATTATTTTGTATAAAGAAGAATATTATTTTATATTTAAAAAATAATAGAAATATATTAATATATTATATTATATTTTTAAAAGTTGAATTAAAATATGTTCATTTAAAAATTTTGAATCATAAGAAATAAAATAAGAAGTAAATTATTTAGTAATACGTTATAGATTTAGTAGAAAGTAATCATGTATTTTTCAACATAAAAATGTTTAGATCATTCGAAATTGGTCACAATTAAAATGGTTATATGTCTTAATGAAGTTTTAATAGGTGTTCTACTATATGTCATTAGTTCAAAGATTAAATATAGAAGTTTGAATAGTAATTTTTCCTTTTCATTTCATTATATGAGTTCTATGTGCAAGTATAATGTAAAAGCATGCCACTAACTCTTAAGCTAATTGGAAGCTTGTTACATGGGGAACATCATGTAATTTGTGAGAATGCAAAGAATAAGTTTTGCAAAGGCAATCCAATATCAAATATTTACAAAGAAGGGTTTCTTAAATGCTTGGAGACAATTATTGATTCATTAGATGATGTAGTGAGGGAAGGTTTCATATATTTGGGGTCATTTTTTAACAACAAAAAGACTAGTGCTACTACACTATTAGATATTTGGGTTTAAGCTTGGAATCTAAAATGATAGGTGTCTTTATCATCTTAAATAAATCTAATAAATGTTGAGAGATATTAATTTTGAGCTATATTATTTATGTGAGTTATTTTTATTTTACTTTAGATTATTTTATTTTATTTATTATATATAAAGATCGACTCATTACTTTTATTTGATTTAATTTAAGATTTTTTTGTTTGTTTATTTATTTGTATTTGAAAAGTTATTTATTGGTAATTCACTTTTTGTTTTGAGATGAGATTAGAAGATCAATGGTGGAGAATGAATGAGAGGACTTTTAGGCAGGATTAAGGATCAGTTGCACTAACTAAAAATAGTATTTTTTTACATAACCATTAGAATGTGGGAGATTATATCAATTTCAGTCATGAAAATATTTCAATCTTGGAGTAGGGAAGAAGTAGGTTGGCAAAATAATTTTTGGAATTGTCAAAGGGAGTAGAAAAGATGAAATCAATATGGGAGGAATGCACACTATGGTTGGTCTGGACAAAGACTCATGGAGGGCAAGAGATGGGAATAATTGTAGATGATCCCCCCTTCAGGGTCTAGCTTGAATTTGTATGTGGCACTAGAGGTTAGTAGGATTCGATACTAGGATTTGTAGGACTTTAGGAAAAAGAAGCTTCACAATTGGGGAGGATAGATACTTAACCAAGAATCCAGAATTTGGGTCTTGAAAGGCACAAAGGTGGTGACAAAGGGAAATAGAATTTTGTTAATGCCAAGACACATGATAAATTGGAAAGCCTTCTTGTTGAATTATGATAAACTTAATTCTTTTGTGACCTTCCTACAAAAATGTGTTTTCTTCATGAAGTGGATGGTTGATTGGTTTGTTAGGGAAAAGGTGCAAAAATGTTGTGACCACGATTGGAGCAACTATGTCAAGATCAAATCTATTCCTAGAGGTTTCCTCCTAGTGGATTGCTCTTTGGAGGAGAGAAAACAAAAAATCCGATTTCTACATTATTGAGTGGACTTCAAATTTCAATCCTATCTCCCACAAAGTATCCAATATTGCAATGTGGACCTGTCTTTAGAATATCCAACAAAATATTAGGATGAAGACACCCTAAATATGATAGGTGAGAAAATTGGTTCCTTCATAAAAGTGGATGACCAGATTGAAGATGAAGATTTTGGGATGTATGCTAAGATTTGTGTTTTGATTAATCTAAAATCCCCTCCCTAGAAGAACTAAAGATTAGGTTAGAGTTTGGAATTTAGAGGATGAAGGTTGAGGTGGAGAGGTACTTGAGTAGATGGAAATTTTGTCATGTTTTGGGGAATTTGGCTTCAAAAAGTAAGAAGGAGAAGGAAGCTCCTAACGGTAACAAATTTGAAACCTCCCATGGCTCTAATCTAGGAGATAATATGGAGGATCCTATTAGTGATGTGGGGGATGGGGGTAAAGAAGAGGTGGGTATTGCTTCAAAATTGATTCTAGTGGAAGTTATGGGTAGCAAAGAGTTGGAGGGATCTCTTATGGAAAAACCTACCCCTGAGGGCATGGATAAGGAGTGAAAATTTTCCATTTTTGAAATGGATATAGAAATCTTGGGTTACAATAGAGATAAGTAAATATGTGAAAAAAAAGGGGTTT